>ANSM01006498.1:0-25355 GCA_000347735.1 Cercospora canescens BHU | reverse complement strand
TCTACTTTAAACTTCCTTAAGGCCTTAGAAATGTTCGGCTTGTCTTGTTTACCTAGCTAGTCTAATGCCTGCAGCATAGAATCCATGGTAGTGGTGTAATTAATAACTGAATTAATTAAGAAACGCTGGAAACTATAGGTTTACGCGGGTCTGTGGGTCACGTGGGGGCCACTTCTAGCGAGCACCATGGTAACAACACCGAAAGCGGAGCGGAGCAGAACATCCACCATGCTTCTACATGTTACATCCGGTGATGTGATTCTCCATTTTGGGTCCGGGTCTGGGTCTGCCTCCTCAATTTTTGATACCCTAGCCGTGATCAGAACCATCCTTGAGATCGCAGCAGTCGCGCGTGACCGAGTGGCCGACTCGCACCCGAGACGAACCCACTGGTCGATGAGCACAACATCATTGACGTGCTTCATGGCCAACAATTGCTGGTGCAATTCAGTGTACGCGTAGAGAGCCATGCTATCTTTCGGCAGATCATTGTCCTTGGGTAAGCCTGACCACATGACAGCCATCCACGGCAGCTCAAATCTGTATCCCAAGCATGGTCATGGCATCGTCACTAATCCCGGCGGCTGTGAGAAATCGAAGATCATGCGCGACAAGATGCATGCTGTCACCTGACTCGCTGATGAGTATGGCGCAATCATGAGTGAGCAAAACAGCGTCGTCGATGACCAGCTACGCTCCTTCGTGCGTGCTTATCCCGACGCCAAAGGCGTCACTCGTGCGCACGCTAAGCAGGGCTCAATCTTCGAAATGGCACAAGAAGCAGGCAAAGCCAGCTCAGACGACAGCCAAGCACCGCCAGCTCAGATCGACGAACTCGAGCTCGCCATCTATCAGCGCCTCGGATGGGGCAAGCTGCTGCCACCTTTTAATTGATCCCTTTTTCCTCTCTGAATTTGACAAGCACGCCGACCAACCGCTGCGTCCCCGTCGTTCTGCCTTCAACAAGCACGCCATTCGGAGAAACGGAGAGAGGTCTGGGATGTGCCATCATGTTCATTGTTTCATGCCTCCACATGAGCAGGTGTTGAAGTCCCACTATCTTTGCCCTTCATCACATGCCTGTGAACATAGAACTTCCCTCTCAACTCCTCAATCGCCCCCACAACACTCTCTACAGCATCGTACTCAGCACAAGCTTTCTGCATTTCCTTCGCCTTCAAACGGTACTGCTCATCGACCAACATGCGTTCCACAGCCTCCTTGATCTGCTCATCACTCGGCGTTTGCGTCTTCAAATTGATCGCCGCCCCCGTCATTTCTGCTCGTAATCCGGTTTCGACTTTGTCTTCGCTCGTGCCCGCCAAAACCATCGGAATACCACTCGCGAAAGCCTGCGAGATCCCACCGTAACCTCCCGAAGACACGATGAGGGAAGTATAAGGGAAGATCTCCTCAAACGCAATCCATTGCGCCCAGCGGGTATTGGATGGTAGATCCAAGTCGGATGGTCTCTCGATCTGCACTGCACACACAGCCAAGCGGACGGGGAGACTGGCGCAAACGCGAATCGTTGGCAGAATGAGATGGTTGATGTCGAGACCTGGAAGTGAGCCTGATGTGACGACTATTAGGGGGCGAGTATCATCTGTCTTGATGATGAATTCATCCCACCATTCCGGAAGGGGCTTCTTGTCGTTGCCTCCAGTCAGCGTGCCACAGAATCGGATATTCGAAGGGAGATCGCTGCGGTGGTATTCGAGGGCTGGAGGACAGAGCTGGCAGAAGACGTCGGGGAGCAGGAAAAAGTTGTCGACGGGGAATTCCGAAGGTAGTTCAAGAGCGCAATTGTATCGAGTGAGATGCTGCTTGAGAATTTTATGCACACCACTGAACATCTGCACGACTCCGGTATTCATTTGTTTGTTGATCTCCTCGCCTTGGCTCTGCATGCCGGCGCCGAACGGAGCAGTGTCTTTGGAGAGAACCATCAATGGCATGTGGCCTATGCTTACGACTGGCACGCGGTGGGCGAGAGGACTTTCGAGGAGCATGGGTGCGCTACCGGTGAACCCTATGCGAGCTCCATCAGCGTTGTCCGATATCAGTACGAAAGCAATGCACAAACCTGCGTCCTGGAGCACGATGGCCTGTCTACCCTGTGCTTCAACATCTCGAATGACTTGTTGCAAGACTTCAAACTGCTCATGTATGTGCCCAAAGAAGATATGTTCCATATCAAAGATGGCAGTCATGCCATCCGCGGGACGATCAGGATACTCTTCCTGCAAGCGATCTGGATGGAAGTCTGATTTGCCGCGAAACGGGACGAATTCCACCCCGGGTATCGTCTCAATCTTCTTACTGTTGACGCTCCCAGTGATGAAGGTGACAGGGTATCCTCGGGTGGTCAACTCTCTAGCAAGAGATCGCAAAGGCCGTACATGTCCGTAAAAGGACAAGGTTGCGATGACGATGTGGGTCTTGCTGGGTTCCTGAGGAAGAGAGCCCATGGTTGCGGGATGATCGTTCAATACAATGAACTGCAGTGAGAGTCGTTTATGGATCGAGGTAACACAAGTACATCCATGGCGACTTTATCTATACGCCTAAAGTTGGCGCCATCTAAAAATACCGCAGGCTGGCATGCGGCTGAGCATCTCAGGTTCAGCTGTTTGTGGGTCTCTCATCCTTCACTCAAACGATACCTGAGAGGGACTAAAGCAAGGACCTGGCCTCGCTAAGGCCTCCGATTCCCTCAGCCCGGGCGGAAAAACGTGCCATCAATTGGAGTTGGGCATTTCGCAGGAAGGGACAGCGCTATGCCCAAGATAAGGAAAGGTGCGACGTCGAGACTCGTCTGCAAAATGTAAACATCGATTCGTATGCCTGAGCCCTAGGATCCTCTAGCGCAGAGCTTGCTTCTGCTGCATCACAATGCAATGTCACGAGAAGCGTCGTGCTTGTACCAGATGTGCTTCGACATCCGGCAGCAGTACACGTCTGAATATGTTCTCGAAATGGTAGCCTTCATAAATCATATCTGAACGTGAGTCGTTCGTCGCCTTTACGGCCTTCCTCTAAGCCCGCTTTTCTCGCCAGCTTGAGAAGCCCTGTGCTTCTTGCAACGCGCATGCGATAATCATCTGGTGCAGGCACGTCGCCCAAGAGATCTTCTCGCTCTTTTTCTTCATCGCTCCAGCTTCGAAGCACATCGCGACGCCATTTGTTTTCTCTGACGATCAGAAAGCGAAAGGCCGCAAACCCGGCCAGGGACGCTAGTACGCACACAAGGAGTATCGAGAATGACCTCACGTAGCCGTCTTCCTTATCTGAAGGCGTGAATAGCACCGAGACGAAGACACCGGCCAAGTTCCCCCAGCCGTTGATACCGAGTAAGATGGCACGCTTGCCAGGTTCCGGCGTGTTGTTGGCCAGCCACGCGACTGTGAGTGGCGAGGCAATGAATGAGCCTGACAACAGGACGCAGAGTGAGAAGTACCTCAGCCAATAGTTTTCGATTGGCGCAAGCACCGTCAACGTCAAGCCGATGAGCAAAAGGAATAGACCCCACATGATTGGCACCAACCGGACGCGTGCGCGATCTGACCACGCCACGAAGATGAACAGCACAATTGCACCAAAAGCGAAAGGAGGCGCTGAAAGCAAATTCGATGCCGCCGGCGACAAATTCAAGGAAGGCGACAGCTCCTTCACCAGGATCGGAAGGAGCACGCCAAAAGCTGTGGCTGGAATGGCGCTGAGCACATTGCATACCAAGAGGTGCCAGATTTTGTAGTTGAAAAATGCAGAGAGCACGTCGTGTCTGCTGAGGCCTGAGTCTCGAGTCACAGATATAGCAGAGATGGTTGATTTTCGTCTTTCTCGGCGGCTTGGTGTCAACGGATCTTCCTCGTCCAGTAGCCTTTCATGCATTTCATCTGCTGTGTCGTCCGCTCGGCCGTTCGGAGGTCGCGCATCCGTATCGTAGTCGTGGCGAAGTACGCTTTCGCTTGCGTTCTCATGGCCCTGTTTGCCTTTGATGTCGTTAGGATATGTGTCTGCTCGCATTCGGGACTCTGCCCAAGCTCGTTCCTCGCCAGTCAAGAACCATGCTGAATCCGCAGATCTTGGTAACCACAAAAAGCCGATCAATGCCACAGTCACAGTCACACAGCCTTCGATCAGAAACAGGACTTCCCAGCTTTTCCACCCTGTGCTATCTGGTGCGCGCTGTATCGTGGGAGGGACCTCGGGCGCGGTCGGATCGTCAGGTTGTCCTGGGAATTCCGAAAAGACAGCCCAGCTCAGAACACCGCCAACCACGCCGGCCACAGCAGTCATGCCGTAGAAGAAGCCTAGGCGTGTTGCGAACTCGAACTTGGTATAGAACAAGCTCATATAGCTCACCGTAGTCGGGTAGAAGCCCGCCTCTAACGTCGCAATCACGATCCTCAGCAGGATCAAGTGCCATCTCTTCCTCACATAAATATGCAAAATCGTGCTCAGACCCCAAAGGCTCATGCACGCCGGCACATAGCGGCGCATGCCAAATCGACGTCCCAGGGCTGCTCCCACGGGCTGCAATGCCACAAAGACGAAGAAGAATACGCCCATGGACGTGTGTACATCTTGCCGTGATAGCCCCGTATCATAGGTGAAGCCCGCCGTCTCGGCATTTCCGATGTTGCTTTTGTCCAAGCTGTTCAGCAGAAACAGCAGCGCGAGGAACGGCAGCAAGATGGCGTCGAACTTGCGCACCGTCTTTCGATTCAGCTCAGTCGTGGAGCTGTCCTTCGCCTCTGCTTGACCAGATTCCGCCCCGGTCAGAGGCTGTCTTTCGTAGCAATCTGTGTCCGGCATATCGGTCACCGCGATTGGTGTTTCCTCCGTGTGCTCTTCCAGTGATTCGCGGTCGAGTTTCTGCAGCTCATGGTCGACGCTGGACCGGTCGGGCATGCTATGGACGCTAAAGCGTACAGCGAGTGTCGCATGCCGCAGTTTGAGGCATACTTGTCAGCAACATCGTGGTTATTTTAGATGAGTGAACCTGGAATCCTGCCAGGATTGAGGGAGGTTGATCACCTGCCCCCGAGCTCCTGCCGGGAAAGCCGAGCTTTGTATTGCACAGCAAACTACATAGGGAAATGGAACCTCACTACCTAATCATGGGACCCATAATCTCTTCACGCGTGATTGCTGGATCGTGATATATATCTTGTCAGCTCCGTGTTCATTGCAACCAGTAGTGTCAAGACAGCAGCACCTGAGCTATTTGATCCCCGGTCATCCACACGACCATCCTCAGTCAGGATGTTCACGTCTGGCAGCTCTCCTGGGTTCATACACAGCCGTCATTTGACCAGACTTGCTCCGGATTACAACGCGAGCATATCAAATGCGATATCGTGAATCTCGGCACGATTGCACTCCTTGATTCGCTCTTTTGGAAGTAAACACCAGATCTCTGGCGCCACGAGAGGTACATCACTCTGACTAATGTACTTTAGTATCTTATATTGGCTTATGGTGAGCTAGAGCATATTTGTGATTGACTGTGGGTTTCGTGTCCGATGCTGCGTTGTAACACCTATCTCAATGCTGAGCAAAGTCGTTAGGTAGATTTCATTTGATCAGAAGCTTTCTCACCGGCCCAAGCGGCTGTGCACACCTTGTCATTTCTGCAGTAGCATATTTGCCAGGAACGTTCAGAAATGCAGTAAGACGGTGGTTGTATGCATAGCATTAATTCATTCAAGTAACAGTTGGAACCTTACGGCATTTCTTTGCCACGATGCTTTGTGATATCAATTCCGTGCCCAAGGCTACGCGCTTATCATTCGCAACCCTCAGGACCTTGCTCTGACGATCAAGATTTGAATATCAAGTGAATTGCAATGGAATGAAACCTTGCGATACCTGAAGTGGATGCGAACGCGTGTGAGATTCGAGCTGGCAATCGATGACGCCATAGCTCGTGGGCCAGAGGCGGCGGCGGCGAGATGCTGAATGTATTGCAGTACTCCGTTCAAAGGCTCCCTCTCCATTGTCAGCATCCTTCGACCTCGCCACTGAGCTTGCGAATCTCTTCATGCGGTTCCCATCGATCCCGACCTTCATTCGAGCCTTCTACGCCTTCTCCAACACCACCACGCGGACAGCGCCGAATCCATTCCACTCCATCGCGAGACCGACCGCACTCCGAGCTTCTATGCCACTGCCTTTCATCGGCTCTCTGTTCTCGACCGCCGAATCTCGCGAAATGACATATCCCGTGCAAAAGACAGACCAAGAATGGCAAGCGCAGCTAAATAAGGGTGAGTGAAGTCGTGAAGCTACCTACCATCAAGGTACCGTGGAACACTTCCGGGACATCGCTGACGAGACTTCGCTCGACAGAACAATTCCGTATCCTACGAGAAAAGGGCACCGAAGCGCCCTTCACTGGCAAATATGACAAGCACATGCCCGAACAAGGCGTATACACTTGTGCCGGGTGTGAAGCGCCTTTGTACAAAGCGAATCACAAATTCAAGTCTGGCTGTGGATGGCCTGCATTCTTCGATGCCGTCCCCGGCGCCGTGACTAGACATACTGATCGCACGTTCGGGATGGAGAGGACGGAGATTGTCTGCTCGAATTGTGGTGGACATTTGGGACATGTGTTCAAAGGAGAGGGATACAAGACGCCGACAGATGAGAGGCATTGTGTGAATAGCGTGAGCATCCAGTTCAATGAGAATGATCCGGTCACGGAGGGAAAGAAGAGCGAACTTTAGATGGGGACCGAAGTTTGGGACAGCCAAACAGCGCTCTGTTGTACAGCTACATGATGCAACGAATGAATGACGAAAGCGACGAAATGCCGCCCAAACTCCTTTGCTCAACGACATGAAAGGCCGTCTTCAGATGTGATTGATCGAAGAGCCCAGGTCTTGTACAAGTACGAAACACGATAGTCTGTGCCAAAACCCACCGGAGTGGCGTGTGGATATGTCCAGCTTGAAAGATGAGCCCTGCGTATGAGCGGCTTTCACATGCATCTCGTTTTCCCCTTTCGGTTTGTGCTCGTGAGAACCGGCAACGGGTCGTCACCTCATCCCGAGTGTGATACTTCAACAGAGCCGGAGCTTACGGGTGAGCTGTGTGCCTATCTAGTCTGCACGGCACAGTCTAGCAGCGACTCCATCACGATGATTTCTTATCAGGGTCGGCGGGCCTCATGCAGCCTCCGCCAGGCCAAGACGCCGAGTGTGACGGAAAACATGGCGATCGGGGCACCTGGGGAGGATAGGCGGGCATCCGTGCGGCGTGGAGGTACGTAGGCCGATTGCTGTTTGTCTTGCTACTCGTTCCAAAAAGCATGGGGGTCAGGGTGGTTTGAGTACACCGCCCCGTACAAGCACAGCGATTCGTGACAGGAGACTTCAGTGCGCGCGATGGCGCAATTGTGTACGACGACTCAGCGCCCACCCATCGCTACAGCTGTGGCCTCCTATCTGTCTTTGCCCTTCTTACTCCTCATCGTTGTCAGTGGACGTGGAATGGGTGCCTCTCCAGCATGCATCTCGCCATCCGGAGTGACTGTTCAGAGGGATGGGGCAGGAGGGGCAGCTGGCAATGGGATGTCGAAGAGAGTTTGGGCAACGCTGGACAGCAACATGGCCAGGCCAGTGGTGCCATAGGAGCAGCTTCACTCGAAGGTGAGAGTCTCAATCACGCGATATCGCTCATTTGTCGGCGGCATACAAAGATGGATCGCGTGCCTCGCTTCCGGTCGTGGACGTGGTGCTGCACCATGTCCATGGATAAAGATCAAGCTCGCTGCTCTCCACCCCTTGCTGCGCTCCACTCCACTACTCCTGCACCTCTTGTCGCTATCGCCGTCTAGACTGTTTAATGTCGTCAGCCCTACACACCCACCGAGCGCTAACTCCTTCCACCGCGACCACAGGCTCAGAGACCGACGAAGCGAGTAGCTCTCTGCAGACGAGACAATCCAACTCGAATGGCCGGGGCGAAAGTCCTGACAATAAGCACGATGCTACTCCCACCTTGAGTCAACGCCTCCGCAACACGAACTCCATTCTGGCCATCGTCATATCCCATCAGCACATCTATGCTGGAACACAGGCGGGAGAGATTGTCGTCTACTGCTTGCGCACCTATGAGAAAAAGGCGGTAATCGAAGGGCATCGAGGGAGCGTGTTGGGACTGCACTTGTCGCAAGACCAGACCCTGCTTTTCTCCTGCTCGGGGGACCGCATTGTCAATATCTGGAACACCAAGACTCTCAAGAGAATCTGCTGCTTGTACAGCTCCTTCGACGTGGGCGATGTCTTTTGTGTGGCATATTCGGCGAGCTTGGGGACCGCGTATCTAGGAGCACAGAACACAACCATACAGTGGTGCAAAATTTCACAGCAAGGAACTTCAGCCATACCAACATCCTTACGAGGCGATGATCGTTTCTTCGATTCAAGAGGGCCCGGTGGTGTTCAGACACCAAGGCCGGCCGGCTCCGATTACATTCCCAGGCACGCGAGGGGAGGTGAATTGATTGAAATTGGCAAAGAGACGGTTCGACATTTTGCGCACTACGGCTATGTGTATTGCATGCTGCTTGCCAGGGAAGGCGTGCCGGAACGCTATGGCGAAGAGACGTTGGTGACTGGAGGTGGAGATGGAGTCATCAAGCTGTGGAAGCTGGACGCGAAAGACGGAGGCGCCATTCAAGAACTCTACACGCTGGACGATGGGAGGGAAGAGGGACATTCCATCCTTTCGATCGCCATGGATGGCACCTTCCTGTATTCTGGTCGTAGTCGCGGAGAGGTTGACGTCTGGGATCTGGAAACTCGACAGCTTGTGCGCAACCTCAAAGCGCATCGCGATGATGTGCTCACCATTTGCGTGGGAGGAAGTTTTCTATTCACTGCTGCTGTGAATGGCGAGGTTCGAAAATATGATCGTCAGTACCAGCTGAAAACCGGCTGGAAGGCACACGAAGGCCGCATCCTTGCATCAGGATTCTCTTACAACAACTCGAGGCCCATCTACGTGACAGGGTCGAACGACAATAGCGTGGCAATTTGGGATGTCAGTGACTGCATTCGCTTGAGCGTCGTCCCCAGCAGGACGTCCAATGAGCAGCTCGTAGAATTGCTACGACGATTCGTCGCTTGCAAGACCGTTTCATCAGACTACAGGCACAAGGCAGACTGTAGAAGGGGCGCATCGTGGTTGCGCTCGGTTTTCAAGAATTTTGGCGCTGCGACTGAGATGCTGCCAGCTGAAGATGGTTGTAATCCAGTCATTTTGGCGCGTTTTCGGGGCAATCCTGCCACAGCCGCCCAGCGCAAGAAGATTTTATTCTACGGCCACTATGACGTTGTGGCAGCCAACAATGACAATGGCAAATGGCTCACAGATCCTTTCAACATGCAAGGAATAGACGGCTATCTGTACGGTCGCGGCACCTCTGATAACAAGGGACCGATCATGGCAGCGATTTTCGCATGCGCGGAACTGATGAGTGAACAGGCCCTGGCATCCGACATCATTTTCCTCATCGAGGGCGAAGAAGAGTGTGGCTCTCGTGGATTCGAGCGGGCCGTACAAGCCAGCAAGAGCAAAATTGGAGACGTAGACTGGATTCTTCTTGCCAACAGTTACTGGTTGGATGATAGAATACCCTGCTTGACGTACGGATTGCGAGGTGTCATTCATGCCACGGTACAAGTAGAGAGCAGTCACCCTGATTTGCATTCTGGTGTGGATGGCAGTGCACAGCTGGACGAAGCGCTCAAGGACCTCGTGCTATTGCTGGGCACTTTGTCTGGGAAAAACGGCGAAGTCAACATCCCTGGCTTCTACGATGCCGTGCCAGAGCTCAGCCAAGAAGAAGCTGAGCTATACGACGATATCACGAATGCTTTGGTCATGCGGAACCCAGACCTAGGAGACCCACGGACTATTGCCAGATCGCTGATGCGAAGATGGCGTGAGGCCTCACTCACAATACATCGCTTCCAGACTTCTGGTCCCGACAATGCAACAATTATTCCTCGAATGGCGAAGGCCGCAATCTCTATTCGACTCGTGCCGAATCAGGAAGCCACAGAAGTTTCAACTGCGCTGATCTCATATCTAGAGGAACAGTTTCAGAAGCTTGAGACGAGCAATCGTCTCGAAGTAAGCATTGATCACAAAGCCGAACCGTGGTTGGGTGACTTCAGAAACGATATCTTCCAAACACTAGAAGCGGCTATCATGGAGGAATGGGGGCCTATTGAGCAAATCAGTCATCGACGGCAGCCCTCAGTACAACTCCAGGGCATGTTTGCCAACCCGCAAGCCAATGGTCTCGGGTCCACGAAGCCTTCACCGACGACCTCCAAAACTCTGGCAAATGGAAGTCTAGAACCGCTGACGCCTTTAACTCCGATGACCGAGGTCACAAACAAGCTAGAACAGATTGTTTCGAACGACAAAGAGAAGTCTAGACAACGTCGAAAGCCACTGTATATTCGTGAAGGTGGCTCTATCCCGGCCATTCGGTTCTTGGAGAAGGAGTTTGGAGCACCTGCCGCGCACTTCCCTTGTGGGCAGGCCAGCGACTCAGCACATCTGGACAATGAACGATTGAGACTGGTCAATTTGGTGAAGAGCAAGAACATCATGAAGAAGGTATTTCGGGAGCTGCCCCAAAAGTAAGACCTGCTTCGACCTCAGCAGTCGCGTTTGCACGTATCATGGAGAAATGTACAGTATGTTGTCAGGTGTCTTGGATTGTTCTTGTGTGTTGGGGGGCGTTGGAGCGGGCGCTGGCATTTGAGCAAACATGCTCTTTTTGTTACAGAAACATCCAGTGAGCTGATAAACAGTCGTCATGGTACAAAAGCAGCTCCTATTCCCGTAGACTAGAGGCAAAGTCAATCCGATACAGTTTCTCAATCCTTCAACCCACCAGCAGACTGGCAACCATGTCCTCTAAGTACGAAGTGCAAAAGGCCTTATTACAAGACGCTTACTTCACTGCCGATACTGGTAGACGTGCAGGCCGACAGGAAGAAATACGAACGACTCCGCTGTTCTCCTTGGCGGTCAAATATCAAGTCGATCATGCTGAGAATGAAGTCGCTAGCAGTACGAATAGCGATGGTCCTTCAAAGTCGGCGAACGTGCCAGCGCTTCCTGCATCTGCTTCAAGCAGCGAGAAGTCTTCGTCAGCATCATCAGATTCCATCTCAGCTGCCGGGAGTTGTGCCGACGCCTCGGGGTCATCAGAGCCAATTTCCAATAGCGAAGAATCCGATTCTTCATCTACGCATTCCTCATCAGGACGGCCTTCATCTGATCAGCACTCATCCAGACGCTCATCATCAAAGCAATCTTCAACGAACGAGTCTGATCCCGCAACTGATCCATCCGCACAGTCACACGGGCCGGCCAAAAGCTCGGTCGACCGGCATGCTATCCTTTCAGAGTACGGTATACTAGGCTTTCATGTTGGCGACTCTCGACCGATCGGTGAGAAGGAGCCCATCATGCTGAACGTCAACGCTCCGAACTCGGCTTTCATCTGCGGCTCCCAAGGCTCGGGCAAAAGCTACACGCTCAGTGCCATTCTGGAAAACTGCTTGCTGCAAGATACCACGATCGGCTCTCTCAACCAGCCTGTGGCCGGTGTGGTCTTCCATCATGATGTGGACTCATCTTCCTCGATCGCAGAGGTAGCGCATCTCTGCTCGCGTGGCATCGAAGTTGATGTCCTCGTCTCTCAAAGCAACGAGCATGCATTGAGAAGGGCTTATGAGAGGATTGATCCCACTGGCAAGAGATTGAAGGTCCGCCCTCTCCTTCTTCGCTCGTCCGACCTATCAGTCGATCGAATGAACAAGCTCATGGCACTCGCTGAGAAAGAGGGACCTCCACCGCTCTACATGGAAGTCATCCAGCGCATTCTCCGCCGCATGGCCATCGAAAAAGCCAACTCCGGATTCGACTACAAAAGATTCCACGACCTTCTCAAGAAAGAGTCGCTCACCAGAGACCAGATGAGCCCCATGAAACTACGCTTCAGCTTGCTCGAGAGTTTCATGCACCCAGACGACGTTCCCTTTCGTCCAAACGAGACCTGGCGTCCGAAGCCGGAAGGTAACAACAAGCTCTTTGATCTCAAGCCAAGTTCGCTCACGATCATCGACCTCAGCGATAGTTTCGTCGACGCTGCGACCGTGTGCTTACTCTTCGACATTTGTCTCGGACTCGTCAAGAATCAACGTCCCCCTTCTGGTCTCGTCATCGCGTTGGATGAGGCTCACAAATTCATGAATGACTCTTCTGCCGCGAAGAATTTCACTGGGGGCCTCCTCACTACCATTCGAGAACAGAGACATAACGCTACGAGAGTTGTGATCGCAACTCAAGAGCCCACGATCTCCACAGATCTGCTGGACCTCTGCTCTGTGTCCATTGTGCATCGCTTCACGTCTCCCGCGTGGTTCGCGGCCATCAGGGGCCATTTGGGCGGTGCGAGCAGGATGTTGAAGGATGGAGAGGAAGGTGGGGAACTTTTTGAGAGGATTGTGGAGTTGGATGTCGGGGAGAGTTTGGTGTTTTGTCCGGGAGCCTTTGTGAAGATCGTGAAGGATGAGAATGGGGAGAATGCAAAGGTGGGAAAGCTGGGGCCTAACGCGATGAAGATGAAGACAAGGAAGAGGATGGGGAACGATGGAGGTATGTCCTTGCTGGCCGCTGGGCAGAGTACCTGACCATTGTGGCTATGCACGCAGAGACGCCCCTTTTTATGCTTTCCCCAGATAGATGCCCGAGCGGTATCTCTAATCATTTTGCGCTCGGGCACTTCCAACTCGTGGCGCTGTATGGCGAATGGTTCCTTCTTCACTCTTTCCCATTCAAGGCCCATGCAGCATCTCTTTTCGTCTCCCTGCTGCTGCGCCTCCTATTCGAGTTGATGTTTGGAGTAACGACCCCTGCAATTGAACTTGGTTATTGGACCACCCCTATGAATACGCTTTGTCTCCGAATGAAGAGAGGCCTTGCAGCCTCCTTGCTTCAAAATAGCCTGGATCGTACTGTAGCAATAATGCTGAGATACGACTGTATTGTTCTATATTAGAGTAGACCTTCCTCCGAAAAGAGACAAAGGTCTTAGGTCTCTGGCGTTACGAAGAAGCGCAATTGCGCTGTAGAGTGCCGTCCGAGACACGAAGGCAAGTACCTTCTGCCGACGACTCTACAGCGATACTAAACAGACAGATGAAATTCCACGACGTGGTGGTCTACTACGGCGATAGGCATGGTAATATCGCGACTCCGTTCCTTCATCCCGGGGGTATCTCACACGCCTTCTCTATGCACCCAAAAAGTTCCTCCGAAAACGCCATGCCAGCAAGCGCCCGTCTCATTTGTATACATAATCGTGTGCTCTCAAATTGTTCACCAGGAAAATTCGCATCCCAGTAAGTGCTTGGCTCTCGGTTAGAAATATTCTTCTCACTTTTTCCGCTCCGGCATATTCGTCGACGAATATATGGTCGACATTTGCAATCCATTGAGTGCTCGTCGCAGGTCCGGCGAGCTTGGTTGCTGTGGCTGCTGCTGCTGTTGCTGCTCTTCTGAAGAGCCAAAGAAACTTTTGAAAGAAGCGCTAGGTGAGACGGGTTGGGAGAGAAAAGCCAACAGTCGTCGGTCGGTTTCAGCAACGTCCATTTCCCCAGGCGTACGGGCTCCCTCACTCCGACCGGTGATGTCGTCGAAATCCTCATCCTCGTATGAAGTTGTGGGTGAAGAATGTCCAGAACCCTTCTCGTCTGAAGACGAAAGTATAGTATCCCCCACGCCAAAACTTGAAAGCTGTCCAGGAGATAGCGTCGCAGGCTCGTACATCGATCTGATTGGTAAATGCAATGCAGTGCGACCACGAATGATGCGCGGCACTGCTGCTGAGCTGGGGAATTCACCGCTCCTGGTCCTCCGGTGCGCCAGGCTGTACTCGGATCTTGTGGATGATGCTCTTCGACGTCTTTTGGTGCTGTGATCGCGAGTTTTCATGATGGAGGCCGCAGTGGTACTGTTGACTGCACGTTCGAGGTCCAGCTCGATGGCCACTGTGTTCCGAATGCGGTCCAATTTGGGCCACGTCGCTCGCTCGCCGTATTCCGTTGCTTTTCTCATGAATTCGTGTGATGGGTTGGCAAGAATCTCTAAAATGCCGACCCATGTGATCTCTGGAAGTATTGTAATGTCTCCATCGTACTTTTGCGTAATCACAGAATGCACGACCTTCAACAGGAAAGGATCCCAAGTCTCCATGACGTTGTCGAGCATGAAGATGAAGTTGGTCTTGCCCAAAGAGACGGCATGTCGCAACAAGTTCGAGTCCTGAACTTGCTCTTTTGGTAGAAAGTGCTGCACATGAGGATTGACTTGGCACGCAATGAAGTTGTTGACATTGAACATGCGCTCGAGCGTCGCAGATGGCAGATCTCCTTGAATACTGCCATCGATGTACTTGTGATTGAGAGGACCCCAGGGCTCAATGGCACCGGTGGCTGGATTCTTGCACTTCAGCCCGGGAGCTTCAAACACCCACGGCAACGCGCATGAAGACGCCACAGCGGTCCATATCACGACGTGTGGTGATGTGATGTAATTCAAGAGTCGTGGCACATTATGCTTGTCTTTGCACGAGACGTGGATGTTTAGGACCATCTGCGTCAAGTTGTAGGCTTCCTTGAACGTGATGTCACCCAGGAGATTGCGCATCACTCTGCAGAGGTTGCTGACCCGGAAGGCAGGCTCGCCTTTGAGAATGTTGACACCGGCGCCGATCCAGCCGGGCATCTCTTCGTCACTCTGAAAGACTTTGAGATCGCCCGACTGCAGCTCTTCCAATTTTGGTATGATGGCATCGCGTTTGTGGGTGCAGAGAACGGAACCGACAATGCTGCCGGCCGATGCGCCACAGACGATTGATGGCAGGAGACCTTCTTCGAGAAGAGCCTTCACCACACCGATGTGACACATTCCGAGTGTGCCTCCTCCGGACAGCATGAGTGCTGTTTTGCCAAAAGCAGCCCGAGCTTGCTTCAATGTCTGGTTGAATCGTTTGACATCGGCGGTGGGGTCTTGTTCGCAGTACTCCACCAGCTGCTCGATCGCATAGCTGACGACGGTCGTGTATTCATCGATCGAGTACTTTGTCCCCACGCGGCAATGCTGATAAAGATTCGGATTGCACATGCCGCCCAAGTCTCGCTTCAGATAGTTGCGAATGTGGTATAGAACTGCCTCCATATCTTTCGCGTGGAGGGCATCCTTGAGCTCTCTCAACCGAGCCGTGACCAGGTCATAATCGTATTGGTTCTCATGCTCCGTCGACATTCGCCAATCATGGTTGCCCTCCAGTATGTCCAGCTCCTTCGCGCTTGCCCACCAGTCTTGGTAGGTGGTCGCTGCGCGCAAACGCGCCTCCAGGATGGCCTTGGCCTCTTCGGCTTTATTGGCGAAGAATGGTCGAGCACGGCGGGTGGAGCGCACCGAGTCCAGCAGATCTTCGGCCATGTGGAATGGCGCATAGCTCGCGGCGGGCAGCGAAGGCAGCCATTGTGAAGTCTTTCTCCTCAGCGTCCTGGCCCACGTCTTGTCTGGCACGGACTTGTGCAGATTGTCACCGCAGCCTTCGGAGGTGGACGAAGCGCTGCATGTGATCCACGCCATGCGAGCTGGCCATCCGTGACGCGTTTCTTTGTTCGCAGAGATGACGGGGCGGAGCGGAGAGTAGGATGGGCATTGACGGTGGGAGTGTGGTGCGCGAGAGAAGCGGCACGTTCCACGGTGGGCAGCGACCAATTACGCGGATGATATGTGTCGAGGGCGGTCAAGTGGTCACACGCACTCCAGGCACTAGCAGCGTGGGTGAAGAGGTAGCGCCGGGCGGAGATCTGACCATCACGCGCCTCCAGCAGGGTCGGATACGGCACAGGTCGACGAACATGGCGATGCGCAGCAGGTGATGACAGGAACGGGTCAGCGATCCAGGTGACCTCCAATTTTCACAGGGCTGCTAGCATCGTCATCCACTGTCTCACAATTCCCACCCACATCCATCCACCCTCATCATTCTCGCAACCCTCTCGCCTCCTACGCCTCCTGCCTCTTCCTCCACCGTGCTGCCTGATCATCGTCACATGCGTCCTCACGAGGCCCCGGAGCCACGTCGAGGAAACTTTCCCGCAAACTCTATTGGACGTCGGGATTGGCTCCCTCGCATGCCGCTGCGTGCTGCCGTACACCACGCACGCCTGCATGCGGTTTCCCGTCTCGAGCCAATCCGCCAGAAGCCGCGCAAGAGCGAACACGCGACGGCGTCCTTTTGCTCAGAAAGATTCGGCCAACCGGACCACCCTCCTCGCATCGACCAACTACCAGCATAGCCGAACCGAAGAAGAAAGCCTACCGGAATCTCGATCGGAGGCATTAATTCCGCCCTCACAACGACTGCCACTGCCACGCTGATGACATGGCAATCCTCCACGCCTCCGAACCATCATGCGGCTGCCATCTGACCCAAAAAAGAGCTCTCTTTACCGCCAGCCTGAAGCTGGTCGGTCCGACGCAACATTCATCCGGCCCACTGGTAGTCTTCGCGCAGGTGCAGATTGCAGCCTTTGTACAACTGCCGCGCTCTCGCTTGTGTCAGCTGAGCAGCCCAGGCGTTTTCATATGAAAGGAGCAGAACTTTGGCACATGCTAATTTCTGCAAAACGTGGGTGTGAATGTGGTTTCCCCATTGTGAAACGCGTCAAGAGCCACTCTGCCTGTCGCCGCGACCGGAGACACTCGCTCCGTCGACCTTGCTGTTGTTGTGTGTGGATATCATAACGTCGTGAGCTTCCCGATCCCTTACTGTGTCAAACGCCGTCCCATGCATCCATCCCTCCCTCTCATGCTGAACCAGGAGCCTGTGCCTGCACGACCAGCAGACTGGCTCTGATGCCGCTGTTGGCAATGGCATCTGCAGGCGTGCCCAGACAATCAGAACTGTTGAGCCCGTTCTTGAACTGGTTGATGTGCCTGCCGACCACAATAATGTCACCGCCATTCTTCGGGTTCTGGGCCACTTCTTCCTGCGCCTTGGCGAGTGCATCCTGTATCGGATCTTTGCTGTGCCGCACCGTGTCGAACACCACTCGCCTGGCCACGTCCGCCGAGATAGACTTTTGCAACGTGTTGAAAAAAGCCGCATGTCCGCTACCGTTGTTCGAACCCTTGGACATCAAGGACAGCGCTTTGAAAATTTCTGGTCGCTTCGACTCTGCATGCTTGGTCGGGACGGCCTCTTCCGTGGACGCGCGCTCGATATTGTCTTCCGATTCGTAGTGCACAATGGTGGCCGTGACACCCGTGTTCTCCGCGAGTTGCAGGACCAGGCGTAAAGCTACGCAATCGTCCGAGCCCACGCCAAAATATGGCATGAAGACGTGGTGACTCTGGTCGACGTTGAGCAGGGTGGTCTGGTGGTCGCGTGCGCTACGGATGCTCATCGCGCTCATGGTGCGGTGAAGCTGCAACGGTTTTTGCTTCAAGGATCCAGAGAAGCCCTTGTTGATGAAGATGGCAGTGTTGCATTGTGTGCTGTTCAGTGCCTCTCGCACGAATCCGCGATATGACGCGCTCGCCAACTTGTTCCTGATGTTGTCGTTTGATACAACCTGCTTTTCACTCAAGGTTCCGGTTTCACTCCATGGAATGAGGAGCAAGTCGGAGGCGTCTTCTGCGGCCTTGTGCACTAGCGTGTCTGCGAAACCGCTCTCGGGAACAACAGTGACCTGCAGTCATCGTCAGCATTGGCACTCCGTGTGCGTTAATTTTCCGAAAACTTACCTCGCCCGACACGGAGAGGTTAAACAGTTGGCCCAAAACCCGGAACGCATTCAAGATGGGGTCAAACAGCGAGTATTCGTCGACTTCAGTGACCTGCATCACGGACGATCCACGTTCCGTGAGCTCCACCATGCGCACTCCATGCACAGAAACCCTCTTGTTGTTGCTGATGTCGATGATGCTCGGATCGCGCTTCTCGTGCTCCTTTGACGGATGTTCTTTTTGCACAATCTCAGTGGGCTTGGTTCCCAGCAATGATACAAAAGCAAGCAAAGTCGGCATGTTGTCGAGACGCAAGTACACGAGCAGGTTGCGAATTTTGGTCGCATCCCGCTTCTCCTGGACCACGCTATCAGTTTCTGCATCGCTGAGAGGCTTGCCAGTGTCCCAATCGATCTCGCCGCGCTTCCATGCCTCCAGTTTGCGCTGATACCAAGGTGGGTACAGTAGCTGCACTAATGGTGTAGTTGCAAAAGTCGTAACCAAAGCCATGACAACGAAGATTGTGAACGTCCTCGTGCTCAGAATCCGAGCCTGAAGACCAATGTTCAACACAATCAGCTCGACCAGACCTTTGCAAGACATGAGTGCGCCAATCGTGAAAGACTCTCGCCAGACCAATCCGTTCACCTTGGCTCCAAGAGTTCCTCCGACGAATTTGGCAATGAAAGCGATTGCGATGACGCCAATAACATATGCCCAAGTGATGCCATTGTCGAGCAGTCCAATATTGGTTGAGAGTCCAGAAAGTGCAAAATACAAAGGTAAGAAGATGGCGCCGATGAGATCCTCAATCTTTTCCGTGATCTTGATAGCGAATCCTCCTTCGTGCGGGCAGATCAAACCGGCCATGAATGCTCCAAAGATAGCGTGCACACCAATCACTCCAGTGAAGAAAGCGGACCCGAGACAAATCAAGAGTGTCACAACG
Source organism: Cercospora canescens BHU (assembly GCA_000347735.1). NCBI lineage: Eukaryota > Fungi > Ascomycota > Dothideomycetes > Mycosphaerellales > Mycosphaerellaceae > Cercospora > Cercospora canescens. The sequence goes on along the minus strand of ANSM01006498.1, from coordinate 6,553 downwards.
ATCACTGCCTGTGATGGACCATCTTGCAAAGCGCGGCTGCGGCGAAGATACCACATGAACGCTGGTCGGACCGCGAAACCAAGGAATAGTGCATACCCAACGCAGGTGAGTAACACCCAGAGAGCTGTAAGGCCGCTGCCGGCGTTTACTAGCGCAACACAGAGAGCGAGGAGGATCCAGCCTACAACGTCGTTCGAGACGCCGGCCGAGAGCGTGATGATACCGACAGACGTGCCGAGCAATTGTAACTCTGTCAAAATACGGCAGAGCACGGGGAAAGCCTAGAAAATCGTCAGTCACGACTTCCGTGTTCCGCAGACTCCATGCTTACCGTGATCGCCATGGCAATACCGATGAACAACATGAATGTCCCAAAATCGATATCCACGATATTTGGCTCATCCTTGAACTCATGATATAATCCCCAAGCTATTGCGCAACCCAGACCAAATGGGAGTGCCATTCCAGCTGCACCAACGCTCAATGCCACTCTCCAATTGGCCAAGAAATATCTCAAATCAACTTCCAAGCCGACCAGGAATAGGAACAGCACGAGGCCCAGGTTCGCTACGAGATTGAGATTCGGTATCGACGCGCTTGGAAAGATGGCGTCGCTGAAACCCGGGATTCGACCCATTACTGAAGGTCCGAGCATAATGCCTCCAATGACTTCGGCGATGACTCGAGGTTGGCGGATTTTGGACAGAGGCCAGTGCAGCAGACGACAGAAGATGATGATTATGCCTGCTTGAATGATGAACAGTATAATGGGGTTCTATGCATCTCCGGTTAGTCTCTGTTTTGAGCAACCTTCCAGCCGTGTACTTGATACCTTTGGATCATAGTGGCTTGGATTAATGCCTTCGAGAATACCGCCTTGCGGTGTCGCTCGATTCCCACCCGTACTCGACGAAGCTGTTGCTGCTGTCGCGTTCACCGTCGTCGTGACGAAGTTGGTCACGGTGGCGGTCGCCATGTTCGCGACTTGAGCCTTTCTGGCCCAGCGAAAGTGGTAGATCTAGTCCTGCTGTGAGATGTAAGATGCAAAAAAAAACCAACAATCCAAGCAGTTCCTCCCTAGGAAGTCGCACGCTCGGGGAGCGAACTCGATGAGCGGGTGAATAGGTCGGGTTATTTAACACAAAGAAAGAGAGAGCTATGTCCTCGACTTACTAGGCCCTCAATAGCGTGCCCAGAGTAAGACCGCCCTCACGGCCTTGTCTGGTTGTCACGCACGCCTTCAAGCCCTGGACTGCGGCGGTGGGAAGCTGCACGACTACTTGTCGACTTGGTCTCGACTTGGCGATGTGCACGTTTTCGCGCGGCTGGGCGCGGGAATGCTGAGGGTTCAACCAAAAACCAAACTGATCCAATCACCAACAGCCTCCACTCGCTTGCTTCTGACCAATGTATTCTCACATGTGGCCTCGCGACCTTTTTTTTTTGCCATCAGCTGCACCAGTCGCGAAGCTCTGCGCCCAGCATTGATTGCTGACCGCATGGATTGCGAAGGTCTTGTCGGTGGCGTATAGCACATGCAACTTCGCCCCCTAGGCTAGCGTCCATTCCTTTGTGACAGGGATCACATGGCGATAAGGTTCGAACCACCGTCGTGAATGACACCATAAGCACCAGATTGTCGCGAGGTCGCTACGAGAATCTGCTGGTGGTCGGAGAGCGGATACGGGACACCGCTTAAAATTTCCATCGCATATGGTTACAGTCGGGTACGGAACATTCTACAAGGTGAAATGAACGCCGTGTTGGTGCTCATCTGCAGCTTCCTTGGCTACCCCCGGCATTTCTCTGGAATAGGTCATATTCTCTCGCAGTCAGACGCTAGCAAGAATCCCACGTAAAGCAGGACGAGCTCTTGATAGGCCGATAGCTAAATGTTTTGCAGAAAATCGCGCTAAGGAGAAGCTCAAGACAGACGCTAAAACAGCGCCTTTTCGAATTGTCCTGATGCGTGCACTATCTGAGATGGAGGTTGCTGCACATCCTTGGTCTCCCCGCGTGCTTGTGACAGAATCTGGGGCATGGTGGGAACCACGGGCTTCTGCTGTGCATCCAGCTTCCAGGCGAGGTCACACCGATCACGCGCCGTGGAACACCCATCCAGTTGCGTGACGAGCAACGCCCTTGTCGTCGAAGGTGATGGGGGAGTTTTGGGCGGCTTTATACCTGGTGACCATCACCATTGTGACTGCCAAGGTCTGGGCTGAGGTTTTTATGCGACACGGACGCCCGCGATGTGCCACGTGTGGTGGTATCGGTAACTGGGCAGACTCCATAACATTAAGCATGATCAGGCATAATTCATTCCTCAGGCAACAAGGCTTTCAATACCGCTGGACTGCTCCGCGACAAAAGCGCTTTTGCGACATACCTTTCCTCGGTCGTTTGCTTGGTTATCTCTGCGCGCGCAATGCTACCATCGGTGGGAAAATGGTGAGCATAGTAGCAAGCGGGTTGCATGGAACGGGCGAAGAAAAGATTGCAGTAATTTGAAGTAGAGTGGATTGCAGGTGAGGAAGAAACTGTAAGACATGTTGAGATCGCCGCCTTGATGCTACTGTTGGGCTCGAATCTGGAATGAAGAAAAGGTCCGCGCCGAAGCAGGTCATAGAAGACCGTTTGGGAGGGGAAAATTCACTGATTCGAAACGGGCGACTACTACGCCGTGAGCTGCAATGAGCCCTGAGCACCTCTTTACCCAGCACCATCAAAGAGAGCACAGGTGACTTACTGGTCATTCCCCAGGTCGCGGTCCGCGGCGAAGCATCGCGCCTGGCTCCCGGGTTCAGTCATTATCGAGTCAGGACTGGACGAGGAACGCTGATCCGCAGTTCCATACAAGCTACTCAGAAAATGCTTCACTTCCTCGCGTTTGGATTTGCCCACGGTGCTGACGTCGATGGGCGATTGTCTGTCGTGCTTTGCTGACTTCCAGTGGCCCATGCTGCCGGCGTTGTTGTTGGAAGACCAGAGTGCGAGGGCTGAGATCTGAAAGTTCCAGCATTTGCCTGAGAAGGGACTTCAACAGATGACGCTGTCGAGGGAACTCCCCGCCTCCCAGATGCTTGTGGAGCCGCCCATGGTGCCCTCGTGGTGGGCATTCCGGTACTTGACTGCATTTGCGGAACAGCTGCGCCGCCTGGACGAGCCCAAGGAGCTGCAGTACCGACAGAGGCTACTGGTGGAACGTCTTTGCTCTGCGGAGGCTGGTGCTGGACATGTATGCTCGCCGTTGTGGCAGTCGCATTGGCATCTTTCTGCCAAGGGAATAGACTGCCAAAAGGAAAGTGCTGCACTACAGGAAACTTTCCCAGTACTTCGGCCGCGTACATCTTCAGCATGCCTTTGTTGATTTTGCCCCATCCATCTTTGATGCCGCTGATGTCGTAGAGCACCGGGGAATGTTCCCAAAATGGACCGGTCTTGACGTCGTAGATGAATTGAATTGCCGAGAAGTACATGTTGCTGCTGCTGAAATCCGCGACCATGGCTTTACTTGTGACAGAAGACGGTGATGGAGACCCTTCGAGCGAGCCCTCTGTAGGCAAGGGAGACATGATGTCACCGTCTGCGATCGGTGGGCCAAACTGGGCGGAACCAAAGATGTAGGGTATGAAGCTGTGGTCGTCGAGGCCCCAAACGCCATGTGATCCCGCTGGCTCCAGCGTGTATGTCAAGATTAGCTTACGCATTAGAGCCAGATATGGCTGAATATTCCCGACCACAATGGCCTTCTCCTCTGCTGTACGAAAGAAGTCTAGCTTCCACAAGGAGCCGAGAAATGCTAAGAAGCTCAATTCATGGCCAGTGCCGTAATCGAGCCGCTGTGAGCTGCCAAAGCTTCCGAGCAAGTACACCTTCAGTTCGCTTAATAGACTTGCATCCTCAGCGGTACCCTCCAGTAAAGCTGGCAAGAAGGGTCCTAGATGTTCCTGCAAGAGAGCAGATGCGCTTTCATCGACGAGTTGATACCATTTTCGAAAAGCTACATTGCCAAATCTTCTCGGACCTGTGTCCGGTGGCGCGCGATCGACGAGTCGAACCAAGTCGTCAAGAAGCGCTCGCATTGCCAAGACCGGTGCTGAGAAAGATGGCGGTGCATCCAAAGAAGTCGGCGATATCGTGCCATCACTGGCCTTCGCTGGAAACATGGCTCTTGTGAGTTGGAGCAGCCATATGGTCAAATCTCTGTAGGCGGTAGATGCAAAGAAGAAGGTCAGGTCGTCGCCGTCGTTGATCTTCTTCGAGGGCTTTCTGTACTTGTGCTGTGCCTGATCGTGAACTTTCTCCAGGACTAACAACCTTGCGTTACTCGCCATGGTCAGTCACTCGGCTGTCGTGTAGAAGTCAAGGTGGTCTGGTGTCATCGAGGCAACTTCAGGACAAGGATCTTGTTTCGGGAGGATCCGAAAGAAGCTCGGACCCTGGCAACGCGACCACGCGAGACGACTCCGCTCTACGCGCCGACTCGATGCATTTGCGCATTTGAAAGAACGGCCTTGTAAATGTCCGTGGTCGACATTAATTTTAGCTCTTCAACACGCAATCAGAATTGTCGCGCGCTCAATCTAGCTGCCCAGAAATACAGCTCACAGGGTTTTCGTGGAAATCAAAGGACTTTCTAGATCATCAGGAAGCAGAGACTTGCTCTTTGTCATACCACCTCCAAGATATTCACGCCTGCTGTCTAAGCCGAACTCCTCACCTGTGGAGCCGGCATGGTGCTGCCACGGCCGTCGAATGGTGTGCAAACAAGGGCCAATCGATTATCCGGCCTACGCAACGAACTCAAGCAGCGCGCCCTGCCTGGAGCCGCTCGTCCAGATCCATATGATATTCTCACATCACCTCATCAGCCGGCAAGGCTTAGAAGGCCGGTCGCTGACCCATCTGATTTCTCGTCGCGCCGAAAGGACAAGGCAAGAAGACATCATGACACAGAGGATGCCAATGAGATTCCAACCAACGTAGAAGACGGCATAAACACTAATGGAACGAGCGCTCAAGAAACGACTGCACAAATGCTGCGACCACCAAGGAGGGCAGTTGGTGCGAATATGCAGCCTTCGGAGCCATCGTCTGGCATTGCAAAGCGCCAAGCCTCACCGTTCGTAAAGCACGATGCTGCGGGCCTGGGTGCAACAGGCCATTTCGGGGAGATGGATGAGCACGACGTGATACAACCACAAGAGCATTTCCCAAGCCCAAATGCCGTTCCAGCGGCCCAAGCGACCCGCAAAAGAGGACGACCTCGCATCAGTGAGCCCAGTGACCGGCAAAACAAGTCTCAGAAGCAAACGAAGCCGCCACTCGACTCTCTCCGGTCATCGAAACGGAGGTCCAGTAGAGCCAATCACAGAACATCTGTCCCAACAGCGGTAGTGGAAGACAGTTCTTTTGTTGAACCAGTGTCTCTTCATGTCAGCCAAATTGAATTTCCAGCATCAGGACAGGATCAGGAACCAGGGCCCGAAAAATTGAGCCAATTGGAAGTTGAAGCTTCCGCTGCTGCGACAAAGCCGCAGAAGCAGCTCAAGCGCGTGCTAAAGGCCAAGAAGCCCAAACCTGCTCCAGTGCAGCAGAACGAGGAGAACCCACAGTCAGATGAGAATGACAGAGGTGATGAGGGGGATGTGGGACCAAGCAGCGACGAGCCAGAGGAACCAGATGTTGAGGCAGTGCCGGAACATCGGCTACTCGGATACTATGGGATATTAAAAGACATCGTCCAGAAAGCCCAAGACGTCAAAAAACGCGGCGGCAAAATAAAAGTTGTCAAAGATATCAGGGAGATGCAGGCAACTTGCTTCAATTTCATCAAGGTCCTGAACGAGCACCGAGACAGACCTGAGGACACTGAATTGTTATCTGACCCACCAGAACAATTTCAGACAATTGAAGCCGACATTCGCATGCTCTGCGGGGAAGATCTGTCGCGTCCAGTGAACAGGACGAGACTTGTCAGAAGCGAGAACATCTATTTTCTCCTGATACCCGCTCTTATGGATGTCCTGTTAGCTCTGGTGGAGTGTTATCAAGCCGTAGACCTTCAAACCGCACCAGCTGAGCGTTCTGTCACAATCAAGCATCTGGACACTATCAGCTACTTCATTCGCATGATCGTGAAGCTGCACGACGGCGCGAAGAAGTTCATACGGCCTGCTACGCACCTGAACGCAGTGAAGCCCTACAATGATCAGGTGATGCCTCCCTTGAAGAACATGGAAAAAGCCTTCCAGCGGGAGATGCGAGAACACGAACAACTCCAAAACCAGCGCGCTCTCAACCGTCGAGCCGCGCGACGTCAAGAAGCAGCCGAGCGCGCAGAAGCCGAAGAACGAGCCAAACGAGCCAAATGGGACCTTGTCGAAAGGAAATGGACGCGGCTCCACGAAGAACGCTCCGCCGCGGACGAAGTCATCAAAACGGTCGAGAAACGCCGCCATCTCCGCCAACCAGTCATCGAGCTGGAAGAAGACCACAATGGCCACGCGTTCGAGCGCTTGGAAGTGTTCCGGCCTCGTGTGGGGCCCCC
>ANSM01006492.1:0-15768 GCA_000347735.1 Cercospora canescens BHU | reverse complement strand
TGTTTAGCTATATCCTAACTGCTTCCCTTAGGCTTAACTATCTACGACGTAATAGGTCCTACGTAGTATAGGGACAGAGCCCCTAAGGTTATAGTATATAGCTAGCGTCGTACGCCTCTACTATAGAGATTTATAGAGACTATCATTAGCTACGTTCTAGAAATATACGCTACGCTTCGTTTTACTACTTCCTAATACCTTCCCTTAGGCTTAACTATCTATAATATAACGCGTTATTTGCGCTATAGGGTCGGAGTCCCTAAAGTCGTAATATATAGCTAGCGTCGCGCGCCCTCGCTACCGAGCTCTATATATATACTAGCTTAGGCTAGAGAGGGTCGTTACTACGAGCGTTCTCCTCTGTCTTCTAAATCGCCTTATAGAGGAGCTCGTGCGTTATATAGTAGGCAGCGTAGCGCTAGGCGAGTACGAAGAACAGTCGATCTACTACGATTCTATAGTAGCGATTTAGGGTAGAAATTAGGCAGCTAGTATAGTCTATAAGCAGGTACTAGAGGTTCCTAAGGAGCGATAGCTACATAATAGGGGCATAGCAGGACTGCCGGTCGGCGCAGGGGTACGACGGGCGCGAGTACAGATATGTAGAAAGAGGATTGCGAGCAAAATAGACGGATATAGTAAGAGACGCGACGTCTTATACTCGGGCGACGCGCGCGCGGCCCGCGGATTACTATATTAGGCCATCTAGCAGCTCGATTGGGGGCGTCTACTTCCGGACGCGGCGTCGCCGTCCCTACGAATAGAAATATAGGGCTCGACGAGTCTACTAAAGGAAAGCACGGTTGTTAGTACTCTTCCTATAGAGTAAAGCACCGGTAATAGTATTGTTCTAATAAAGTAAATCGCGCTTGTTAGCGATATTCTAATAAAGTATAACGTAAATAGGGGTTGGTTGGTTAACATCTAATCTATCTATGCACAGACTTAATATTCTCTGAGGTTCCCTTACAAGCGCTGGCGGAGCGGCAAGATCCCCGTCTACTCTAATCCCAGGATCCAGGCGCGTCTAAACGGGCAAAGGCGGCAAAAATATCTGGTTTTTACTCTCTTCTCCGAGCCCGTTAGAAGAATACTACGATCGATACTCTATAAGCACGAGTCCCGGGCGCATTCTTATAGTTTCGGACGACGTGTAGACTGAATCGCACCAACGGTTCCCTAGCTATAGAAGGGTACTGTTACGCTATCTTGAACATGGCTCTGCGTAAGACAAGATTAGGAGTAATGTGCAGCGAACACGCCCCTGTTTTCGAACGCGGTTGTCTCGATTTAAGCCGGAGCGTTTTGTACTAGTCCTTATTAACCCCGATCTACTCTCTCGCCTGCTTACTACTCTAGGCATTAGCTCGTTCGATCTAACCTAACGTTAATCCTAGCTTACTAGGACACCCCAGTTATCGGAGCACTAACATCTGACCGCTTTACCTCTATCTAGTTTTTCCTTCGCAATAACTATAGTAATACGTAATATAAACGCGTCTCTCGAATCGTAATTACAGAACGCTATTATAGGCCTAAAAGCAGGCAAGCGAACCTCGATTTAGATAAATGCGACTACACGGAACATTCCTAAGTCTATATTAGTATCTCGAACGCCTGGACGTACTTCGAGGTCTAAGAGTTATAAATAACATAACTATAATATAGTACACCAGATATAGGACGAAAGAAGCCGGTACTTGGAGAAATATGTCTATACTGTCGTTAAGAAGGCCTCTGTACAACGATAGAATTTGACGGCAATGGTATAGTTGTTAGTTCAGGCAGTCCGACTAGGTAACATAGTAGTTAGTTAGTAGTCGATTCCCGGTATAACTTATAACTTATCCTGGATTTCTCGACACTCCCAAATCTCTACGCGCGCTTTATAAGGCTAACACGAATACGTATAATCAACTATAAGCAAACATATAAGTTATAGTCGTTATACATGTCCCACTCGAAACTAATGTTTATAAGTTATATAATAATGTAGCAAAACGCTAAACTCTCTCTCTGCGCTAGCTATCCCTTGTTCTAGAGGATAGCTAGACGTGCAGTTGGCGTTATATACAATGTACGCCCCAAGGAGCAACAGTAGAAGCTGTGTTCTCTGAGATGTCCCTGTATGCGAAAAGCGGGGAGAGCAGCGGAGACCAATTCAGTTCACGCACACCTCAAGAGTAGGCAACATGTTCGTCATTCTACCAAACGGGAAAACACTTCGGGCGCTGTGCGGACGCCTTCTGAATGCGTCTTCCCACGTCCAAGACTGGACCGAAGCTTCACCTGATTGAGCCTTTGATCCTAGGGGCAACTCCAATGCAAGTTTACCGCCTGACCAAAACAAACTCAGATCCATTCTTGCTACAGCACTTCCTGGTTTTATAAAGATATTGCGATGACGCGCAGTTTTCCCTGCTTTGCGCTAGTCCTTACGTAGTTAACAAAACTTGGCCCTATAACAGCGGTATATAGACTAGTATACCTATGGCGTTTCTTAATAAAACGAACCGTAATATAGACTTCGCTCCTTACAGCCCGCTAATTACTATTAATAGACAAGAATACTTCCCCCCGCCTTATAGTAGGCCAATGCTTACCTCTAGTTACCGAGATAGTATTATTATATTCGCCTTACTCGCAACACTCTTAGTCGGCAGCTGCATATACGTAATAACGGTTATTCTCCTCTACATCGTTAGATAGAGGGGCTATTACCGGACCTGGCTAGGCTACAATCGATATATCGTCCTCGCTCTTAATCTCTTGCTCGCAGATCTTTAGCAGAGCAGTGCGTTTTTCATAAGCTAGTACTAGTACCGTATCGGCAGTATCTTAGCACCTTCGACACCTTGCTTCGTACAAGCGTAGTTGCTGTATTCTAGGGACATGAGCAGTGGCTTCTTTATACTGTTTATCGCTGTGTATACATACGTTACTGCCGTATATGGCAAGCGGCTAAGCGATAGAACGTTTATAATAACAATCTTAGGGGTCTGGATCTAGTTATATTTCCTTACTGCGATTGGGATTTGGATCCGCGGACGGGATCTATACTTTACAGCTGCCGGTTTATAGTGTTGGGTTTCGGCGAACTTCGAGGCCGAGCGCTTGTAGTATTATTATGTTTGGATCTTTATTATTCAACTCGTTACGCTCGTCCTGTACGCGGGGACGTTTTTCTCGCTAAGGAAGAAAACTACACAGTTGTTACTTCAAGGAGACTCACTCTCGCGTAGTCTGATTGCCAACACCCTTCGAACCGTAAACCGTGTTGCATGGCTTATAATGCTGTACCCGATTGCGTACATTTTTTGACATTACCTCTGTGCGCTGGTAAGTCAGTCTTCCTTGCTGGGCTTATCTTGCGATTTGCTGACTTTCTCTAGGCCTAATGTGGAGTATGATTCATAGAAGCAGACCAACTAGTTATGCATACAGCTCTATGGCCGGCTCGCTCCTAGCATCTTGTAGATGGATAGATGCGCTATTGTACACATTAACACGCGGAAGACTTCTGCGAGATACGATGCCCGGGACATCCTGTAGGACTGCGAATAGTAGTTGCAACCCGAAGGGTGCGCAAACCCGCAACACCGCCATTACTCACGAACCTGCGCCTTACGCCTTTGACGCCAGATGCTGCACGGGGATGGGAGTCGAATGGGCAGCAGCATTTAATGTTCTCGACATTACCCCGCCGTCGTAGCAGCGGGCGAGGTCATCATTGGTCGTAGCTTGCCCCGAGGGTGGAGTTGGAAACCTAAGCGATTGAGGACGGACAATCAAAAGATGGAGGTCGATGGCGGGTTCTTGGCTCCGTCCCTGACATGTGTGGGTACTCGTGCGTGTAAACACTAATAAGAAGCTCCTATCTGGTCTTCTACGCAAGGTATATAATTTGTGGATAAGAGGGTAATGTAAGGAGGTATGGCGAAATGGAAACTTAACAACATGTATCTTCGTGCGACAAAACTGGTCATACACATGTCATGGTTTCGTGCCTCGGAGTCCTACACGCTAGAGTAACGTACGCGACCCATCTCCTGCCTACTTTCATGTTTGGCATTATTCTCAAGGCCTATCTCGGTTGGTTGGTTGGTTGGTCAGTTGAAGCACAGTTTGTCCGCTGTACTCGGTTCGTAGCGGTTGCAGAACGCCCCGTACGCTCCGCCGCTAAAGAGGGCCTAACCCGCTTAAGCAAATAATCTGCTGCTATCTTGTTCTTTAACTAGATAACGAGGGGGCCGGTCCTTTTCCTCGGGTCTATCTTGCTGAGCCAGCTTGCCTTTATCGCTGTAAAGTCTATGTCGTCCCTCCGATTGTCTACTACGAATTCCGCGCACACCTCCCTACAGAGGCTGCGACCTCCCTCGACCGTCGTATCGAGGACTGCCTGCTTCGACACTATGTCGTATTTAATAGGATACTACGCATCGCTCTTTACGTAGGCCTCTAGTATTACGATGTTTAGCTAGCCCGAGTGCTCTTTAGCCTTAGCTGTATCCGCTTCGCTCGCGAACACTATATTAATCCTCTCGCCCGGCAGCTGCCGAAGGCACTTAATCTTAACCCCTTAGACCGCTGGCGTGGCATCGATGCCCTGTTATAGACCTGCCCTTACTAGCGCGAAATCCGTCTTCTCGCCTCTAAAGTATATAGTGTTAATAGTAATCGCGCTTCTGTTATCTTCGACTCGCAGCCTCTGCGAGTATACTACCCGGTCTACCCTCGGAGGCTAAGTAGCGTCGGCCGTTAGTACTGCTTTTATACCCGTTGTCGCAGCCGTCGCGTAGGTGGCTCTAGCTGTTTTGCTCTGCTAGAGGAGCTTCCGCATCTTCTCGATCTCGCTCCGGAGAGCACCGATTTCCTGCCTTTGCTTCTTAATCTCCTCTTGCCGGTCCTTATTTTAATCGATTAGCTAGATAATAAACGTCTTTAGGCTCTAGATCTGCTCCGTTACTATCTTTCCTTTCGCGGCCTCGCTTAGCTGCTCTTCGGCCCTCCTCTTCTTCGACGCTTCGACCGGCTCGTTAAACTAGAACACCGCTCGAGCGCCTCGGGGCGCCTTAGCTGCTGCATAATTCGTCTTCTTACTACGTGCCCTCGTTACCACCTAGTAGCCCTCTTTATCCACCGCCCGTCCCCCCGCCTCCGGGCTTAGCAACCCCACGGCGATATCGTTAAGCCCGGTCGCATACTGCGCCGGCGCAATCGGCCCAGCATCGACCTCACCCCCAACCCGAATGCATTCATTACTCTCTTCAGCACTGTTGTTGTTCATGTCTCGGCACAGCTGTTCTTGCACCACACTAATGTACCCCGCACCACGCTCTAATATCGCGCGCGCGGACGACCGTCTCTAGAAGCGAAGGCGGAAACCCAGCAGTACATCAATCCGTAGGAAGAGAAGGTGCGGTATAGAAGCCACCAAAACTAGAGGCCGCTCACCCCGACAGTCCAACGAGAGCATGGCGCCAGCCACTTCGCATACCGCTCGATGCTCTGGATTAGCACTAGCATGCCGGCTATCCAAGTCCCCGTGCCCTTACACGACATCACAGCAGCGGTACTTACTATATCCGAAGGGAAAGTACTCGTAGTGTCGGCCTATAACCCCAACGAAGGGGACAGCCGCATCGAGAAGCGCAAGGCAATTTACTAGAAGTTAGCATATATCCGCTAGGCTATAGACGAAGCGCAAGCCCGATAGGGCGGAGCAATCGAGATCTTGATCTGCTCGGACTTTAACCGGCACCACTCCGTCTAGGGAGGGGACAAAATCCTCGTAAAGCGAAGAAAGACAGAGAGGACACCGATCGTATACTTCGCTTAAGAATTCGGCCTATAGTCTATATTGCCTGCTAGAACTATTACCTAGGAATATATCGGCAAGAACCAATACTTAATAGTCGATGTCCTCTTAGCTAGCGTAGGGCTAGTAGGGTAGTTAGTATAGTGTCGTGCCTACGAGCACGACTACGGTACCGACTATAGAGCAATCGAGGTCGAGTTTACTATACGAGCACCGCAAACGCAGTCTAGACCGAGCTGTCTAATGTTAAAAAGGGCAGACTAGTTACAAATCGGCTTAGAGGTAGTAAGGCGGCTATAGTCGGTCTATCTGCCTATAGCGGCTACGACGGGGATACTAGACGACACTACAGAGCGCTTTCTCTAGATTATAAAGGATGTTATCTATTAATACGTACTGCGGGCGAAGCTGTCCCTATATGCGAAGAAATAGTAGTTATCCGACCTCTCGCTACTATAGGAGACGCTCTTAGTATCTCGCAACTACGTAACAACTCTATAGCGACGAGGAGAGGACATATTAGAAGCGAAGTAGGATCTTTAGAAGTCGTATAAGGAGTACTTCCGGCGCGTAGAGAAGCAGAAGAGGGAACATTAGAAAGATTTCTTAAGCAGACCCGATTAATATCTAGAAAGCGAACAGCTACGCTACTACTATATCCTAAGCGAACGTAGTTCCGACATTAGTAAAGGATAATACTATAGCAGAGACAGACGAAGCGAAAGCCGACATACTAATAGCGACATTCTTTCCTATTCCCCTAGAATTAAAGTCGAGTAGACAGGCGAGCGAGATACGAACTACGGTACGAAAGCTAGGTATATCTCGCGAACTCCTAAGCATTATATCTAAAGAGATATACTAGGCTATCTTCCGGCAGAACCTAAAAAAGGTACCCGGGGAAGACGAGATTACATTCGACATCTAGAGGCGCCTCCTATAGTATGTCGGCCCGTAGATATAATAGATCTACCAAATGTCGCTAGATCTGGGCTATGTCCCCTATTCGTAGCAGACAGCTAGGATTATCGCGCTAAAGAAACTAGGCAAGTCCGACTATATAGTGCCTAAGGCGTATCGACTAATCTCGTTATTACTAATAATTAGTAAAAGCCTCGAGGGCATTATTATAGCGAGACTGTTATACCTTACGGAAAGCTTCTTCTTACTACCGACGAACTACTTTAGCGCGCAGAAGTAGCAGTCCTGCGAGCAGGCGCTAGATATCGTAATTAAGAAGATCTACGAAGCGTAGAAGGGGAAGCATATGCTCTTCCTTATAATATTCGATATATAAGGAGCCTTTAATAGAGTGCACCCTATAGTCTTAGTACGGCAGTTGCGAGTACGAAGTATTCCGGATTAGATAGTATAATAGATTCGTAGTTTTTGCGAGTATCGGACTAGGAGCGTCGTAATAGGTAACTATACGCCCGAATTTGCGCCTATTAGCTATACCAGCGTACCGCAAGGAGTTATAAATATAATTCTTCAAGTATATGTCCTAGCCTATAGGCTTCTAGGGACTTATATACATGTAGGTTTCTAATACTTACTAGGCAGACAAGCTATAGACTCTATTATAGCGTATATGCCTGCTAGGCATATACGCTACCTCGTTACGTGCTGTTCCAAAACAACTCAAGGGTCTCCGCTCTCTCCTATCCTGTACGTGTTCTATAACGCAGACCTGGTAGAAGGCAAGATCGACAAGCGTAGTGGGTCGCTCGGGTTCGTCGACGATTTCACAGTATAGCGGACAGGCGCTAGTTATAAGGAAACTACCGAGAAACTATAAGTAGAAGTACTACGACAGGCGGAGCAGTAGTCGGAGGACAGCGGAGCGACATTCGAAGCAAGCAAGACTAGGTTTATCTACTTTAAACGAATAGCATCGGACATAGTAGCGAACACTGTCCTATACTCCCTTAACTCCGAGATTCGACCTTAGAAAGCTAGTAAGATCCTAGGAGTTACACTAGATATACGGCTAGACATAACAGCACACTTTAATAGGATTATCGCAACAGTAATAAAAAAGTGCCTAGCTATTAGGTAGCTACAGAGCACTCGGCCGAAGCAGATACGCCAGCTGTATCGAGTAGTAATCGATACTATAACCGACTATATAGCACCCATATAGTACGCTTACATTACCCGGCTCCAAAGAATCTAGCGGATAGTTGCGCAAGCGATTATTAGCGCCTTCCGCACAGTCTCTTCCAGCGTCCTCTAAGATAAAGCAGGGCTGGAGGCGATTAAAACACAACTAGCGAGGAAGACGGCTAAACATACGCTGGACGCAAGAGCGCTGCTACAGCAACACCTATTATAGTCTATAATAAACGATATAGAACGAAGGAACGACCGGGGCAAAAGCCCGATATTTGCGATCTAGACCTAGTATTACTAGGCTATCTAGGCTAGAAAGGGGGTCGGTATTACTCCGAAGCTTATATACGCGTTACTGCTATAGTATAACGTCTACGACGTCGCGCGAGTATATAATAAAGTAGAAGTATACTACATTTACGAGCGCCTGCTAGCTACTCTATTTCGATACTAGCTGTACTATACTAACACGTCGGTAAGGAACGGTTAGGCAGGTGTCGTAGTAGTAAGATACTATCGCGTGTCGGGACGTCTAATATATAAGGTTGTCTATTAAGAGACTATCGGGCAGGAAACGACATATACTACTACTAGTGCGGAGATCTACGCGATTAAGATAGTGCTCGGGTATGTCGAAAAGGTAGACACTACTATATAGATTATGTCCGATAGTTAAGAAGGCCTGCAGCGGATCGGTACTAGTAGCTAATCGAAGAAGTCGCGGGATATAGTGTTAGCTACGCTCCGAGAGATCTAACTAGTAAGAGAAAGAGGCACCTATATTAAGTTGCTATAGATACCTAGACATCGCGGGATTATAGGGAATAAGAAGGCATATTGCGTAGCCTAAGAAACTACGTCGACAGAACATACGCCGAGTATAGAACTCGGTCGCCAGCTAAGGGAATATTCTAAAGCCTCTAGGCTGCTCCGATTAGCGACCGAGGCCGACGTGCCTAAGGAGGTACTAGTATAGGGAATATATACTTACGTAATTAACAGTGCTCTACCCGGGAGGCATACGCTCTAGCTATATAGGGCGCTACTACGCGAAGACGCAGGAATACTAGCACAAGCACGAACTAGCTATACCTATTTACGCGAATACCTAGCTCGTACGCGGCAACTAGAGAGCGTAGTCTGCGAGTACGGAGGTAGGGTAGAGTCCGTTAAGCACGGGATTCTATATTATCCCTTATAGACTTCTCTACGACGAATACTAAAAGAGGCAGCCGGCGACAGATAGGGCGATATGTCCTTCCTCTTAGGTAGGAAAAGTCGGAAGAAAGACCTAAGGACGGGACTACTAGTTAATAGAGATAGATAGCGGCTAAACCTAGATATAGTACGGGCTACAATTACGTTCCTTAAGAGTATAGGTAGGTTTGTACCTTAAGGCCCTGCGTTAGATGTCTAACAGTGCTCTTACTAAGTAGCTCTCCCGGTTATACTCGCACAAAAACTAACGTAGGAATATTTCTGAGTTAAGGCAGCAAACGAGAGCATAAATATAAGGTTAACGCTTAGGGACAGCTCATACGGACATTAGATCTGTGCATAGCTAGATTGAATAACATAACATAACATAACATAACATAGTGTGGTACAATTGAGCGCGAAAAGACCTCTCTACGCCGGAGCACACATCTTCGGCCAGCGCCAGGCTGGCTAATCTCTGCGGTCTGGATTCTCTGTGGTCTAGAACACTGAACCTGATCGACTGGTTGAGGCCGAGGATATTCGCAATGGACGACTCGGCTTCCACAGGCCGTTAGTAAAAGCAGGTTTCGGCTAGCTGCTCAGCGTCCGCTCTGGAATAGACTCATGTTCAGCTGACAACCCTCGTGAAATAGACGTTGTGAAATGAATGCGACTATATAGGTATGCCGCAAGATCAACGCCCCGCAAGACCTCTTGTTAAGTGGGCCTGGGTAGATCTGCAGAGATGTCAGACGCCGCGTTCTAGTACACTTTACCGATGCGGTCGCGATTTTTTGGACTTGTCCGTACACAGCTTTGATCTTCAGCGTCCTGGCTTGTGCTAAACTGAATTCTGAAGATGATCACACACTCTTAGCGTTGCCGATGCCGGACTCGGGAAATGGATGTCGTGCGAGATGGGTCGACGGGTTCTGCAGCCGGCACTGCAACAAACCGGGAGTGCGCACAACACCCAAAAAGCCGAAAAACTTCCGCGGCGCGCGTCTATAGTGATCTTCTTAGCATCCCAATAGAAGTGATTGCTTCCCGCTCACGTTGATGCTAACGAACTCTCCGTGCAGCAGGAATGTAATGCAAGCAGTGCAATGTGCACACGGGCATACGGGCACAGTTACCAAGGCCAGCCCATCATTGTCTTATATGTGTGTAAGAAAGCTTACGGTGGAGCGACAATTTTCCCGCGGTGCTATGTGCAGGCCCGCTCCATAATATGAACAACTTGTGGCGCACTGTGACGTCGGCTAGCTTTCCAAAACTTAGTAGTCTCGAGCGCCATGATCCCGTTCATAGTAGGGAAACTGCCGCTCAGTCAACAACCATGAAAGCTCGCCAGAACTTGCGTGGGCTAGTTAATGAATGAATGCATTTCAGCCCGTATCAGAACGCTACAGGATCCCACAAACGCCAACTTCTTAGTCTGCTGGGAAAGGTAAAGGAATGGGCAGCAACTAGCGACAAGGTATCGACAAAGTATCGACAGAATATCTATAAGGATTAATGTCGGAGCTCTTTCTACAGCACAAGCAGCTACTGTTCGAACGTGCGGTGGAGCGATCACGAGCTGTACTCACTCCCAGCTGGTTTCGTTTAGTAGAATCGGGCGCGGTCTATTTGAGACAATGCTGGAGTACCGTAGCCGTGTTCTAGGAAGCTCGGTGTGTAGCACTGCGGATGCTCGTGGCTGGTTGCACAACCATCCAGCTGCATTTCTTCCGCTATGTGTTGAAGGCGAACAATGCCAGTAGGCGTGGAAAATTTGCTTTCGCGTCGCCGCAACGCCAGATAAGCTTCAAACGATAGGGATTGGGGTTGCATTAGTGCCGTATCCGCAGTGCACGATAAGTGCTCCGGTCCTGCAGATGGTTGCGCTTGCATCCAAATCATTAAATGCCGATCGTACCGCATGCAGCCATGGAAGTAGTGATTCCGCCGATACGAGCCACTAGCTTGTGGACGCGTAGAAAGTAGCGAAAGCTGCGCATCGGCCAGATAGAAGCAGGTGGACGAGAAATCCTGCTATACGTCCCGAAGCGCGACGGAGCCGATAGCAGCTGTGGCGGAAAGGCATGAGGATAAAGCCACGGTATATTGCTATTAGCGGCACCGCATGGCCGCTCTCAGAGTTCGGGGCAAGAAGTGGAGCCAGCAGTGTTTGCCATTAGGTCTGCGGGCTGCGATGTCGCACGTGTGGCCACTTAGATAGACGAGGGTTAGCGCGGTGCGAAGGATAAGGGTCGAGGACTTTCGGCCGAGGCCAAAGGTATTTGTCTTTCTGCATCTGCCGCTGAAATGGGATGGTGTGTGTTCTACCTGTGGAAAACGCGATTATTACCTGTACTACTCATCACTAAGTAGAGAGAATGTCTCATTTGCCTTCGACTGCGGCGATCCTTAGACGTTGTTGGTAACGGGCTTCGGGCCATTGCCACCACGCGCAAATCTTCTGCACACGCAATTGTTGCAATCTGGGAAACGTTAGTATATAAAGTGTCGCCAGCCCTGTTCGCGGTAAGATCGACCAGCGTTTTCTTTTTGCTAGGTATTCGGTCCCGCCGACTTATCTTTCGCAATGCGTTTCTGCGAAGCATAAGTTCAGCTAAACTACGCACGCGGCGCCGAAGATACGGCTATAGAAGACCGCAATCTGCAAACTACTAATGCCTCCATATTCCACGGCTTTGCACGATCGGCGCTTAATATCAGCTCTCTTAAACGCGGCGTTATGAGTATATGCAGTTTGATGCTCGCGGTGTCCAGTTGGATCGGAGCTTCCGGCAGCGAAGAGACGGAGATGCACGCACGCGTTCCGGCGGTGTGCATAACGAAGGGGGCCGGAGATGGCTCGAGGCTGCCGACTAGCCTTCTCACCGTGCAGGTGAACGTTGCATCTTCCGAGAGGACGCACCGCATATTGACATCTAAGCAGTTGGTCGGTCTCCAAGGGAATGTGTGCAGCCCACTTCAGCAGCGTGTTATGCTTCTAAAGTTCAAGCTCTCCCTTAACTTTCAGTCGTTGCCCTGTCATGGGCCGTCCTGAGCTCTCGCCGGCAGTCAGAGTTCAAAACTGCATTACATATGGACTCCGACATCGCAAAAAACAGAGTGCCTAGCAATATAAACGGTGGAATGGTGCGGCAGTCTGGCTTCTACTTCAGCTCCAGCAAAGAGGTATCTAACGCGTCAAATATGATGTACATTAGCCAAGAACATAGAGAACAGAGCAGCACGACGCCCACACTCCAGCTGCTCGGCATATCAGCTAGTAAGAAGAGGCATGCGAGCTCACGTAGATTGGAATCCTATAACGACAGGTCCTTGGGGCGTACGGAAAAAGACTCGGGTCGTAGGTACTGCCTATTATTGTAGAGCGTTCCTCGCTTGCTAATGAGCCAGGCGTGCGAAGCATATCGGAAACGCAGGCAAAATTGCAGTAGTAAGCAAATGTCGCAGTCTATATCTGATGTCTATACTAATCTTTCTCACGCTTGCACACAGGCGGCAATCCGTGTCAGTCGTGCATCGAACAACAGACAGATTGCATGTATCGAGAGGTTCCACCACAACCGTACGTTCATCTCTAAATATCGATGCCCGCTTTGTACTAACAAATGTTTACGCAGGAGAGACGATACGATGGAGAAAATGCTTAAACAAGTAGAGAATTATTGCCAGATCTTGGCACATCGGAAGAGCGAAATTAATGTCATAAATAACACGCTTCGTACCATCGAGGCTAGACTCAGCCATGCACAGTCTGTGAGATCCGACGTTTGTGATAGTACGAATGTGTCTCAGCACCAGCGCGAGCTGGAGCAGTCGCAGAACTCTGCCGAGTCCTGGCGGCGAGTGGATGCAGACCACGGCCCCTCTAGCCTGCTGTTCCATTTGGAGTTGGATCCCAGCGACTGGCTTGCGTGTGTAGATCGTTGGACAAGTAGAACAGAATTGTAATAATGTTCGCATCGCACGATAGAGCAAAGTGCTAGACATCGTTTCCTGACAGTCGTGCCATCGGAAAAGCAGGAGCAATACGTTCATGATTTCGTGTTGTCGATGGGAGAGACTGGCTTCTCAGGACTCGAACTCGTGTCTGCTCGAGTGTGGTATCACGAAGTTCCGTGAGATGTCGGCCTTCACCCATCCTCGCCTTCGCCATGCACGTTTTGCAAGAACGCGTGGGACGGAGAGACGCTCGGAATGGATATTTTCATGGAAAACCCGAGTCGTGCACAGCTCGTTCTTTACCTATGGAATTGCTACGATATCCGTGGTCGCGTGCCATGCGGGCTGCTCCGAGAAAAGTGCTTCGGATCGCCGCACGATGTGCAGGCAGCATCGTCGAACGCGTAGGTGGAATATCCTTAGCTATCTCATCGATAATGCTGGACAGAGCGAGTATGGTGATTCGAAGGCGATAGCGGCAACCGGCCCCTTTCGAGAGTATCACTTCTTGCATCCGCATCAGGCGCACTTGAGAAGCACGGGCATAAGCAACGTAAACAACAGATCTGCACAGTGATTCGTGTATACCAGCGATTGGGATGCTACTAGGGAGACATTGACATCGGCTATGCATCCTCGGTCGCTAGCGGTAGGACGTCGATCTTCCGGTCAACCACAGCACTGACCAGCATATCGCGAGAATGTTGACAAGGACGGAACAAACTTGTGTCATTGCTGGAAGGAGAACAGCGAGTCCGTAACAGGAGATCACGCATGTAAATCTGCAGGAAGTTCAGCCTCGGGTCGGCCCACCGCCACGGAAGCAGGCGGTCAACAGAATTCATCTGTACGTGGCGACGGCTGCAGTTCTGGCATCGGTGGAAGGTGGATCACGTCAAGGCACCTCGAGGCTATTATGTCCAAGGAGTAAATGAATGCATACATCAGTTCAACCCGAAATGGGGGTTATGGCGATACACTCGGCCAAGTGGCGCTTGGACTGGCGCACAAATTGCGACCACCCACGGCTTCGAACCTTCTCCACCATTTGCGGGGACGTGGGTACGACGGAAAACCCATGTGTCGCACAACAATGGATAGGCATCGTTGTACTAGCTCATACTTCTTGTAGCGCCTTAAAAAGGATCCGCCTGTAGCATTTTACATAATCCAGAGGTGTTAATTAGCAACATAATTATACCGGACATACTTGCAGTCCGGGGTATAAGGAAGTGAGCTCGTCAACCGGTCCGATTGTTATCGATCAGTTGAATCTCATACATGGAAACCCAGATCAGCTTCTTCGTCTCTCGCGCCGTGCATATGCAGAGCTTCTAATGATTTACTAGCACGTGTAGGGCCCTGCAACTCGCGGATCGGGTACAGACACATTTCGTAGACAGGGCACCGAGGCTGATTGCGGAAAATTTAGCGGTCTCATTCAACATTCATCAAGTGAAATTCAGCAATAGCTCCATCCGCGGTCCCTTGCAAACTTTCCGCAGGCTCCCACGTCGGCTTCTATTTCACTTTGTAGAAAGTTTTGCTGTGCTTGCGTCTGCTGTTGGTGATTTCCTCGATAACCCATGTGGGCTCATCCTTGAGACTGTGGGGCGGACTCAAGTGGACTTGGTCTTGGACGCTGGAAGCAACACCCAGGCCTGCGCGTTGGCGAGTTTGCTTTTTAACACCTCTACGCGGCATCCGAGAGTTGGAGTTTGCAGAGCGGTGTGGGTAGGCAACAATAGCGGAATGGACCGCGTGTGGCAAGGCTTTCGAGCGATTGTGGTTATGCAGAGGTTTGCGTTTGGAGTAATGATATTGACCCTCTCCGCACGAAGACTATTCTCGTTAGCAGCGCACGCAAGGACAAATGAAACATTTCATGCTTACGTAATCGTCCTTGGCGATATCGTTGCGGGAGGGCCTTGAACGACCCACCTGCGGGTGGTCGTCGCACGAGCTACCGAGACCGAGGCTCCCATTTATGACGGGCATAGTTAATGGGTCCGCGTTGTCTGGGGAAACCGACGAGCACGCCCACCACTCTACATCGGCTGGCGGTCCTGGCCGGAGTGCATCCAGGAGGTTCGTGGGATTGAATGCTCTTTGTGGGTGCGAGGTACTATTCGAAGCGCCGCTTAATCGACTTTGACCTCGAGGACTACCGGTATCTGGAATCCTTAAAGGATAGCTGCCAATCGATCGGCGATGCCTTCGCGGTTTCCACGGTCTTATTTCATTATCACTACTATCGACATCCGCATGTTTTCCGGAAGTGCAGTAACGATGTTTCAGACTGTGTCCGAGGTCACTTGCCTCATCCCTAAGTCCATCAGGCGAGTCGGCCAATGCGTCATCTTGCCTTTTCGGTGGAGAGCTCACGGATTGTACGGGGCCGCGAAATCCGTCACTCACTTCCGCCGCACCTTCTGGGCTGTAAGACCTGACTTGAACTTAGCAGATTGTTACTGGCGGTGAGAAATGACGCTAAGCTCACCGAGCGTGCTTCCTGCGCCTTATAACCTGCATCGCGTTGTCCACGCTACAGAACATCTCCCGTTCACATCTCTTTCGCTCTGTCGTGGTAAGGATGTCAAGAGATGGGCACCGTGGCCAGTTCGACGTCACATGCGTTGCTTTGAACCAAGCATAAGTGCCCCGCCCTTTGGGGG
>ANSM01006489.1:0-23754 GCA_000347735.1 Cercospora canescens BHU | reverse complement strand
TCCCTTTTACGGCGGTGGTAGTGGCGGGGCCGGCGATTCGCAGAATGACAGTGTGCGGAAGAGCTCGCCGCAGTTGGCCACCGGGACGGGATTGGAGCGGTATCAGCAGCCGCATCAGAATCCTGGCGTCGTGAACCCGGAGAGTGTGAATACGGCGAGTAATTTTTGAGCGGTCGCCATCCGATGCGGTTCCTTGCGAGAGGCAGAACGGAGACGACAGAGCGGATCTCGCTTCACGTCTTCTTTTTCTCTCTCCCTTCGATTTGATTTGGTTTAATTTTGCTGCAATTTGAGCGTAATGATGGGAGAACGGAATTGACATCATCATTGTTTTTTTTTATCATTATCATCATGGGAAAGAGAAAGAAAGTCTGCATATGGAGTGCATAGACATCAGGGAGGCGAAAGCTGCTTTTTCGGAAACATTAAATTGCATGGCGGACATACATGGTCGATGAAGACGAGACGAGATTGCATTTTGGAGAGAGTGCTGGAGTCAATGAAGATGGAAACAGATGTTTGTGGTATGGCAATGAAAAACAGCAAGAGAAGGAGGAGAAGAAGAAGAAGAAGAAGAAGAAGAAAATCACATTCTCTTGTCGATATTGAGAATTGTATAGGACGATTTGGTAATCTGAAGAACCAGAATTAAGAAAGAAGAAGAATATTGAGATGAGTCTGATGAGTTGCCATCTTGTTCCATTCCTTTTTTTTTCTTTCTTTTTCTTCTTTGTCTTTGCCGTCGCGGGATTGGTTGCAGTTGAGCGAGAGGAAAGGGCTTGCGCTTTTGATAAAAGATGGGACCGTTTTTGATCATGTTTTGCTTGCTTGCTGAGAATGCCGCGCGCGTGTGTGCTGTGGAACGTTGCTGTGTCTGACTTCACTTCACTTCACCTCATCTCATCTCCCCATCCATTGCCTTTACCGCGTCCTTCCCGTCCGAACGAGAAGTTGGCTGTCGATCTCGCCGTCGTACTCTGCTGTAAGAAACCCCGTCACGGAGTCTTCTCCAAGTGCGCCCAGATTACATGACGTCTCTTGCATGCAGTTTGTAACCCGCTCAGACGCCGTGGTGCAGTTCTTTCATTCAATTTTCGCTGCTCGCTGCGCTGCGGTTTTCATTCCTGGAAAAGTTGGAGTGCGCGACGACAATCGCACTTCTTGCTGTTGTTTTTCTTTTTTGCTATTCATATTGCTCTCTCTCCTGACAACGAACGCCCCAGCAAAGTCCTGCAGATTGGCGGGGAGAGGACGCTGCGGAAACTACTATACATTACACAATACAGTACTTGCTTTGGAGTAACTTGTCTGTTATTTTATCATTTTCGATTGAGCAGGTGCAGGAATAGACAGAGTGCGGTTTATAGCTGGATCTTAGAGGAATGGGGGTGGGTGGTTTGTATTTGTGATGGTGCCGTTCTGAACTATCGATCGCTTCACGACGGGTTGGTCGTCGACGGAGTGTTGGGATCTGGCTGGTAGAATGAGATGAGAATTTTTTTTTTGCTGAGCCTTTGTTGCGTTCGACGCACCGGCAGTCGAAAATCCAGCTTTTGTGAAAGCTTTTTATGGTATTGAGAGGCGCCATCGAGCTGCATTTGCTCGGTAGTAATGTAAAATTATGGTAAGCTATGAGTCCATCTATAATCTGGGATGCTTTATCTAATCTGTCGGCTTTGCGTCTCTTTGCAGCATCGTTCGTCGTATATAGCTAGTATCGGCTTCCGTGCGTGTGTTACAACCTCGGAGTAGTTTATATGTAGTTGTTGCTGAGGGTAATGCAGCAAGATGCTCATCGACGGGTGGAATCATGGTAAGGTGAGAATACGAATACCGATCGAATGCAAATCTATCATCTGCTGCTCATGCTATCGATGGACTTTTGGAGCTCTCTGTCAAAAATTGAAATATCGTTCCGGTGGGTTCTTCAAACAAGCCAACGAGACAGCGTGAAAACTCCGACACTCGGTCAACATGGGAAAAACCCTTCGGCAGTTCCGTATCGAATAGCATACTACAAAATTATACAAAGCACCGTCGAGCTTGGTTTGCTTGGTAAAAGAAAGGGATGAGAACGAGAAAAAAAGATAATCAGGAATATTGATGAGAGTGGCTAGGTATCGTTAGTTGTGGTTGTGGAAGCGCCTCTTCGGTAGAGCTTACGATTCGAACCCACGCCCTTTCGGACTAGCGAATTCAAAGACTGGAGTGGTCTTTCCTTAAGCTGGTATGGTTGTGAGTCCGCGTTCCTTGAATATTGGGCGAACGACTGGATTGAACATACCTAGCGCCTTAGACCGCTCGGCCATCTCACCGTGCGATTGGATATAGGTATGTGTAATGTGTTTGTATATGACCGCGTCTTTGTGGAAAAGTTTTGTTGCAGTGCAGAAAATTCTTGGATGTGGATGCCTCGGGCGCCGAGTGAAGACTTGGCACCGTGTCCCGCCACCTTTCTGACCTCTCTTGTACAGTCAGTCTCTCCGACACGGAGGGCTTGCTACAGCCAATTCACCTCCTAGACTGCTGTGTGGGATTGTATTAGGTGTCAGTATCATCGAAAATGCAGGACGAAGAGAGTCAGGCCACCAGACCAATTTCCGCGCCATAGGATGTGACACGGCCTCCGAGGTGTAGATCCTACACCATTTCACGACAACATCGAGAGCACTCGGACGACATTTCTCTGCTGCGAATTACAGCAGATGCTTTCCATCTTGTATTCAATACACAATACAAAATACGTCAGATCCATTTGGATGCTCGCACCCCTTTCCTTGCCTGCAGAGTTCAACCAGATCTGACAGATGCAGGTCTACTAGACCCAACATCGCATAAGCTTCCATTCCCCACTCGAGCTGGACAGGGCTCCATGCAGCAAGCTGTACGAGCTAGAGCTTCTAGATTCGCTCCAGTCCTTCGCCATAGTTGCTCTTCATGCAGCGTCGCCGCTGCACTGCAAGTCCTCTATCTGGCATGGCCAGTAGCCGGCTTACCTGTTCAGTGATCCCATATGCTACTATATAACCGACATCAGCAGGCATCTTTCTTCAAGATCTCACCCTGCATTTCACAGAAGAGACCATGGCTTTCATTGGACGTCTTGCGGGTAAAGTGGCCATAGTACGTAGCAAAGTACCATGCATGAATCGAAGACTGAGAAAGATTCCAGATCACAGGCGGTGCATCAGGTATAGGCCGGGCAACAGCGCTCGCATACACAAGAGAAGGCGCAAAGATCGTCTGCGCTGACATCCGCGAAACCACCCGCTTCAAAGGCAGCAGCGAAGAAAATGGCACGACGGTAGAACAAGTAAAAGCCCTCGGCGGCGAAGCAATCTTCAGCAAAGTCGACATGACCAAACCCGAATCCGTCCAAGCGCTCATCCAATCCGCCGTGCAACAATTCGGAAGACTGGACATCATGGTCAACAACGCCGGCGTCTCCCTCGAAGCCAAGAATTTCCGCCCCGTCTGGGAAATCGACACGGATATCTGGCAGGGCACGCAAGATGTGAATTCCACTGGAGTCTTCTTCGGCACCAAGTATGCCGTGCAACAAATGCTCTCGCAAGACCCGCATCCCAGCGGTGATCGGGGGTGGATCATCAACACTTCTTCCATCCTCGGATACGTCGCTGCAGAGCACACGGCGGCGTATTGTGCGAGTAAAGGCGCCGTGCTGAATTTCACGAGAGCGGCGGCGATTGATTGTGCGCCGCATCGGATTCATGTCAATGGGCTCGCGCCGGGGTATACGCAGTCTTCGATGACGGGTCCTTTGTGGGCTGATCCGGTTGCGAAGGCTAGGTTGGTGGAGAAACATCCTTTTCGTGGGCTGGGTCAGCCGGAGGATTTGGCGAAGGCTGCGGTGTTCTTGGCAAGTGAGGATGCGCAATGGGTGACTGGGGTGAGTGCTGGTTTGTTAGCATGGCGGGACTCTTGTACTAACTTCACGATTAGCATACGCTGCCCGTGGAAGGCGGGTATCTTGCGCGTTGAGCGGCAATGGGAAAGTCATTTCGGTCGTTCAATGTATTGGAAGAGACAAATGACAGCCTTTTGTGCGTCATGTTCAAGAGGAATCATTCAAAACAGTCACTTTGAGCTCCTCACAATTTGAACAATTTCATCAGCAAAACGTTTCACAACGCAGCTCAATCCACTCTGTCCAATCGATCCACTACCATCTCCTTGGTGTCTCCGTTGGCAGCAGTGTCCGGCGCAATAATGTCCGCTCCTCCAATGGCATCTTTGATATGAAGCACAACCTTGGGCCCGGTGAATAGACGATCGATCTGCTCAAGGGAGAGGTTCCGTGTCTCTGGGTAGAAGAAGTAAATC
Organism: Cercospora canescens BHU; assembly: GCA_000347735.1. NCBI lineage: Eukaryota > Fungi > Ascomycota > Dothideomycetes > Mycosphaerellales > Mycosphaerellaceae > Cercospora > Cercospora canescens. Next base: position 19,410 of record ANSM01006489.1, on the reverse strand, counting down.
AAGGGTAAAAAGCATGCGTTGAAGATGGCAAAGTAGACTATCTCTGGTCAGTTGTGTCAATCAAAATCACCTTGTGAGACATCTCGCTTACTGTAAGTTTTGTATCCGATACTCTTGATACTGACAGGCGTGATTTCCACAACCAAGAAGGTAAAGATCCAGTTGCTGGCGCTGGCCAAACTAGCAGCTTTCGTTCGAATAGCCAACGGCGCGTATTCTGCGGGCAGCAGCCATGGGATGGCAAGCAGACCTACTGCGAAGAAGAAGTTGAACATGAAGAGCATGATGGTCGCAACGATACCGGAGGACGTAGATCCATCCCAGACGGTCCCAGCAAGAATTGCCATACAGCAGGCTTGACCAGCACAGGCAAAGAGCATGAGCTTCCTACGACCGAGTCTGTCGAGGATCCAAATCGGAGGCAGCGACGAGAAAAAGTAAGCGATTCCGTTGAAGCCAGCGAGGAGCAGAGACAGTGAGTGCGATAGTCCCACCGATGTCTGGAAGATGACCGGGGCGTAATAGGTTATCAAATCTGGCTTTTGGTTAGTGTCGCCAGGATGAGGACAGTTACTCTTGTCTTACTGATGCCACTGAGCTGTTGCATGAACTGGCCTCCGATACCCAACAGAGTGCGGTATCTGAAGCGCTGCCCGCCGTCTTTGAGCAACGCACTAAAGCCGTTGCCAGCTGCTGCTGCACGTTCTTCATCGACAGCATGCTTGATGTCGGCCATTTCATGATTCACAGTATCTTGGTTCTCGGAGCTGAGGCGCAGGCGCGAAAGGACATCGCGAGCCTCTTCGAATCGATCATGTGCAATGAGCCTGAGCGATGTGAGCAGCTTTCTCCAGGTGAACAGGACCAGTACTGACCATCTTGGTGACTCTGGACATGCGAAAAGTCCCATCGCTGTAACCAAAGCAAACAGAATTTGAAGAGCCAAAGGGAATCGGAATTGAGATTCGTTTTCGACAAAGCTCATTCCGTAGTCGACCCAGTACGCCGTGGCCACACCAAAGATGTTGATTGCAAGCTCAATGGACAGCCCTTTGCCTCGCTTCTCTGCTTTCATTAGTTCCGAATGCCACACAGCTAAAGTCGGTCAGAACAGTGCTTGAAGTTGGAGACCCTCGACGACCTACGTATGGTACTCGTGTTGATGCCATTTCCGAGCCCAGCGACAATGCGTCCGACGATCATTTGTGGGATTCCGTAAGAAGCGGCTTGCAGTGCAGCGCCAATGCTCAGAACAAAGCAGCCAAGCCATATGCAATTCCTACGTCCCAGCTTTTCACCAAACAACAAACAGAAGATACTGCCGAAGAAGCAACCAATCTCGTAAATGGCCACGACTGTGCCTTGGAGGGAGGACGATCCATTGCCAGTATCTGTGGTGTCGATTTCTGGAAATTGTTTCGTGAATGCGACGCCTGTCAACAGGCCAGACATGACACCTGCTCCATGTATCAGTGGCTGTGGGTCTCAACGCAGACCCATCTTCTTACCTTGGTCATAACCAAATAACAGGAAGCCGGAGCCGGCCACGGCCGTGATGGCCCAATTCAGAAGACGACCAGACAGAGGCATGATGTTCGAGAATGACAATCTCAGAGGAAAGAAAATACATCCCAGGATAACACTCCTGCCTATACTTTATATCCATCGCCTACTCACCCGCAATCATTGGCGCGCCCATGCTCGCCCACATGGCAAACCCCGGTCAGTATGGGGCAATGATGGAGAAGTGTGGGTTGTGTAACGCTTCTAGGGCACGTTGGGCGCGGAAAGATTCTTCATCGGCATCCCGCATGCGTAAAAAAGTGTCGACTTCGTGCTCCGCGTCCATCTAGGAAGATGTTCGGCAGTCGTGGCCCGTGCTATTGAGTTCATCATGGCGAAAATGGTCCTGTCTGATGTGTTCTCCGCGTACGATTCTTCTTGGAGATTGGTCGAGGCTGGAGCCCCAAGTCCAGTGCAAATGCCGAAGATGTGCCTGCTGGTGCGGTATCATGTCCTGCTTGGTCACTGAGGCAGTTCGAAGCGCCGCCCGTCGCGTTGGTTGCGATATTGGCTGACGTCGAGACAAGAGTCAAATTTGTGGACAGCATCATGCTTGTTGCAGATTGTGATCTCTTAGCCCCCCATTAACAGTCCGATTGTTGAACTTTGACGATGAGATTGTAGAATAAGAAGGAAGTGAGAAGTGACGCTACTCTCTACAGTACTGGCCCAAGTTCGGAAAGGGACATGCCGATCTTGGCGACGATGATGCATGCTTCCTATTCGATTAGTCCCTAACCGAGGCCCATCACCCATCATGGCGCTATGGCTGAACATCGTTGGCACTACTGTATACACAAGTGGGGAGAGCCGCAGTGCTGACACGTTCTTCCTACCATTGCTATTGCATAGCTGCCTTGCTGAAGAGCGTACGAGATACGGAGGGCGCTAAATTGCCACGGAGGAATCCATCAAAATGCCGACCAAGTCATCATACCCTGATGTCACCGTTCCCAATGTAGACATCTGGGGTCTTATGTTTGACCGCAAAGATCGCGACTTTGGAGATAACCAAGGTATGCGCTGAGAGGCAATGATGGAAATCACATGCTGATACCCTCCCAGTGATTTATCGATCTGCCACAAAGCCCAGTAGGGCATATACCTACACAGATGTCAAGGCCGCTGCCACAGCATTTGGAGAAGGTCTCTGCAACCTCTGGGATTGGCAACGTGGCGATGTCCTCAATATCTATGCACCAAATGACATTGATGTCGGACCGATCATCTTGGGTGTCTTCTTCGCCGGAGGCATCGTGTCTCCAGCCAACCCAGGCTACTCTGCAGACGAACTTGCCTTCCAACTCAAGAACTCTGAGAGCAAAGCGATTGTCACCACCAAGGCATTCTTACCCACCGCCTTAAAGGCTGCGAAAGAAGCGAACATCGACCAAGATCGTGTCATCATCCTCGGCGAGGAGAGAGATGACACACATCGCGTCAAGCATTGGACCAACATCCGCAAGACTTCAGGAGCGCAGCGCTACAAAAGAAGAAAGGTCAAGGATCCCAGCAAGGACTTAGCATTCCTCGTCTATTCGTCAGGTACCACAGGGTTGCCTAAGGGAGTCATGCTCTCGCACTCAAACATCGTCGCCAACCTACATCAGATCCACGACATGTCGGGCACATATTACAAACTCGGCCAGGATAAAATTCTGGGCGTGCTGCCTTTCTTCCACATTGTAAGTCAGCCGAACCATCTTCACATACTAGGACGAGCTGGGAAGGAACTAACTTTGCTTCTCTCGCCAGTACGGTCTGACGGCGCTCGTCCACCAACCGCTTCACCGCGGCATCGAGCTCGTGGTAATGCCAGGATTTGACCTCAAGCTCTTCCTCGAATCCATCCAGAAGCACAAAATCACCCACGTTTATGTCGCACCTCCAATCATCGTGAGACTTGCACGAGACGACACGGTCAAAAACTACGACCTCAGCAGTCTCCGAATGATTACCTCCGGCGCCGCTCCGCTGACCCGCGAGCTCGTCGATACCGTGCACGAAAAATACAAGATCAAAATCAACCAAGCATATGGTCTCTCGGAATCCAGTCCCATGTCGCATTGCCAGCCTTGGGAGGAGTGGTACTCTTCCATCGGATCCGTGGGGAAAATCGCCCCGAGTATGTTCGCGCGCTACGTCAGTGCGGAAGGAAAGGAACTGGGTCCGGGAGAAACTGGAGAGCTCTGGATGGCAGGCCCGAATATTTTCCAAGGATACTGGAAGAACGAAGCCGCGACGAAGGATTGCATTGAAGTTGTCGATGGTCATCGCTGGTTCAAGACGGGCGATGTGGGATTCCAGGATGACAAGCACAATTTCTATATTACGGATCGTGTGAAGGAGTTGATCAAATATAAGGGATTTCAGGTAAGTCATCTTTCCTTTCACTTCAATGCCGCGTTTCTTTCTTCGGGGTAGTTTCAAACTAATCCATCATTCAAAAACAGGTCGCGCCAGCCGAACTCGAAGGCAAACTCCTGGACCACCCTCTCGTCAACGACGTCGCCGTCATCGGCGTCGACGACAAATCTCAACACACCGAAGTCCCCCGCGCATACATTGTGCACGCGAAACTCGGAAAGTCCGCGGGCGATGCGAAAACGGGTACTCCCACCGGCAACGCGGCCAAGGATGCGGAGGAGATCATGGAGTGGTTGGCCAAGAAGGTTGCGCATCATAAGCGTTTGAGAGGTGGGGTGCGATTCATTGAGGAGATTCCGAAGAGTCCGAGCGGGAAGATTTTGAGGAGGGTGTTGAAGGAGAGAGTCAAGGCGGAGGAGAAGAATGGCAAGGCGAAGTTGTGATGTTTGCCACACTCGAGCTGTTGTGTTGCAGACTTTGTTGGATCGTATGGAAGTCTCGCCAGGTCCTGTTGGCGTCCGTGTGTGTACTGATGCATGTTTGCTGTATTGCGATATCAGTCGAGCGATTTTCGCATGGTGCTAGTATCATGATTCGACGCAGAGACCCGTCATCGAGGGCATCCTACAATGTGCTACCTACTCTACCTCTCTAACAGAACCAGCCTCTCAAAGGCCCTGATGACAGGCTTCTCTTTTCTCTTCGCCGTCAAAGCCTCAAACAAGACGCCCTCGCCACCCCACGGACGATGCATCTCAGGTCCCAAGCCCGACTGCCCAGGCTGCTCCTCCTGCTGCATATTCTGGTTTTGTTGCTGAGCACCATCATCAACCACAAAGACTTCATCTATACAACCACGAACCGCCGCTTCCACATCCGCGAACGCCGACTCAACAGCAACAGCTCGTTCACGCATCCCCCTCCTCACCAAAACCTCCACGAGCCGACTAACGTCCGGCCCTGTCTCGTTGAGCCTCTCAATCAACCTCTCGATTGAATTGACCAGATACTCCTCCTCATATACCGTTCCCTTCTTTCCTCTCGCGCGCTTTCTCTCCTCTTTTCTCCGGTTCTTCGACGTCTTCCTCGTTGCGTCCGTCGCGACGGAGCCGAGCAAATTGCTTTTGTTGCCAGTATACCGCGTCATAAAAGTGCCAGCGCTGGTGGTGGCGTCGGTCGGGGCGAGAGAGATGTCATCGGGGATATCTACATTCGCTGCTGCGCCGGAGCCGTCGAGGAAAGCCATTGGGTCTTCCTGTTTCTTCTGTCGGAGGTCCCGAAGGCGGGGAAGTTGATGTTGGAGTTGGGTCTTCATCTCCGCAAGGAGCTCAGTGGTGGTCGCGGAGGTTTCGATGAGCCCTGGGTCGATGACGGATTTGAGAAGGTCGAGCTGTTTGCGTCGAGTCACGAGGCGGATCGCTTCTGCGAAAGAATAGGCTTTGCAGAGCAGTCTACACGCTTCGTCGAGGTCGTTGAGGTATTCAAGATGAATCGTCGCAGCTGAATTGTAGTCCTTGGACTCCTCGCAGCCTTCTGCGAGATCGCGTGCTGCGGCAAGGACCTGCTCTTCGGGCATATCGGCTGTACATGCGAGACATTCTCGCCACAGAGATCCCACACTGCGATATGCTTCAAACGCGGCAGAGTAGTTCCCAATGTATTCGAACGCGATACCAGCCTCCTTGTATCGGTTGCGTGAGAGCAAGAAGTCAGCATATATCCGCATTAGTTCCGTCAATCTGGCATTGTCATATCGGTAGAGCTCAATGGCTTGACTGTACAGCTCGTGCTTTGCAGCATAGGCTTTGAGCTCGTCAAAAGCCTCTAGAGCATGCAGATGGCCCAAGGATTTGACATGGCGCTTTGAATCATTATCGATGGCGAATCGCTGACGGAGGGGCTCCATGTCTTTGAGCGATTGCAAGTAGGGCAAGTATTCGCGAGGATCCTTTTGCGACTGCTGTGCCACGAGTAGTGTGACCTCCAAATCGTAGATGCCCAACGCGACATCGTACAGCCTGTTCGCATCCGCCAGGAAGCAGATGTGATCCACAGCTTGCTCCAGTTGCTCTTGTTTACCTTCTTTGCGAAGTTTCGAGACAAGCGCAAGACCAGCTGGAAGATCTGGAGGATCTTTGCAGACATGCGCTGTAATTATCGACTGCAGATACGTCTCTTCCCGATTCGAAAGTTCTTTGAGGAAAACGTCGCACACCTTGTTGACCTTGGACGTGCTCAAAGTTGGTGCATGCGAGATGTTGCCGTTCGTCAGCCCATCCATGCCTGATGAAGAGTCTTGCGTTTTCAAGGTCTCTCTGTATATCGTCTGGCTGACATCCTCCTCAGCCAGCGAGCTGAGGAAAAGGTCAATGTACTCGATTTTCGTCACTTGCTTGATAAACAAGTTGACATCATTCATGAATTGCTCCGGTGCATAGTCGTGTAAGATGTTCATATCCACTCTCTGCGTTCGGCAGATAAGGAAGGCCTTCTTGTACTCTCTTTTGCTGATTTCATTTCGGATGCCTGCTAGCACCAGGGCCCGCGGGTATATAGTCTCGAGATTGCCTCTCGGCATCTGCAGCACCAGGGAATATGCGCTCGGAATAACTGTCACCAGCTTCGCACCTCTCTCGATATTTCTGCACCTCTCGTCCTTTTCAGGTTCGTCGGGTGGTACTTCAAGCTCGGCATGGTTCTGCAAGTGCACAAACTTCAGAAGGTGGCTGCTAGTCGTGTAGACAAGATGCGTGTGAGTGACAGCGAACGAAGTACACCCAGTGATCTTCAGTTTCTGAAGATTGCTCTGGATATGCAACATTCCGCCTGCTGTAAGGCCAAAAAGTATGTCGCCGTCGTCACCGTGCCAGACTTCAACCTGTGGACAGGCAGTCGGTAGTGCACCAACGACATCTTTAGTCTGGAAGTCATGAACAGCTCCTCTGCTATTCTCAAACAGTATCCGATCATGATTGGTGGGTCTGAATAATGAGACCACCTCAGTTTCGATCCGCATATCTGATGTTCCAAAGTCCGAGACAGTGCTGATACGTGTGCCCTCTTGAGTCGGCGTGGAAGAAGCGACCACCATCCCATCGTCCGCATCGAAGCAGAGTTGGCGTCCAGCTGTGCCGGGTGGTAGATCCAAGTGCAGTGACTCCAATATCTTGGCTGATTTCGCTGGCTTCGCGCCATAGTTACAGTTCAAGATTGAAATCCTGTCCGAGTGGAGCACTGCTATCCGCATCCCACTGGGATCGACTGCGACATCAATCGCATTATCTGGCAGGTCCACTTCGTCAAACGCCATGGGCGGCGGCACATTAGCAGTCCGTAGCGGCGTGATCTTTAGTCTCTTCCCATCAATTACGGCCACGACTCCGTGATCAAAGGGTGGCTTAACACACCCTCGGGCAACCTCGAAAGAGTATTTGAGCCATTTAAGGTCTTGTCCGGTGTAACAGGCCAGCTGTAAAGACTTCTCCGAATGCCAGCTCGTTCTCACTGAGTCTTCTCCAGATGCCTCGACCAAAATCTCCTGCTTCAGGTAGTAATGGTAGTTGCCCATCGTCCATAACTGCACGCGGTCCTTCATACTCACAGCCAGGACGCTGGAGTCGGAATTCCAGTGTAAGCAAATCTTTTGTCCGATAATTTCGCACTCCTCCTTGGATAGCCTCAGCTCGAACTCGCCATGACGCAGGCCGTTTCTCTCGAAAAACACCACGTCAACACGGCCTTCGGACTCTCGCCTCTGCACACCAGCGATGATCTGTCCAGTCGGCTTCCACGCCACAGCACCCTCCAACCCATCAACAGCTTCGGAAGCCGAATCCAGGACACCTTCCCTCGAGTAGACTCTCACAACCCTCCTTTTGAATTTCTCCCCATCCTCGCCACCATCTACTTCCACGACAGAATTCACAGCAACAAACTCCCCATCACCTCTCCAACTCACCCCGACGCTCTCCCCATCATCCCACCTACTCAACACACCCCGATCCACCACATCCTTCACAGTCGGATCCTTCAACCCCTTCGCCCTCGCCCCGGGACCCAAAAATTGCGTTTCCTTCTTCCCCCACCCAACATCCACATGCAAATTCGCACTATGCAGAACATCCTCAGATCGCAATTCAATCGCAGCCCCGTCAGTCGTGCTCTCGAATTCTCGATTCATGAACAAGATCGTTTGCGCTTGCGTGACGATCACGAGGAGTTCTTCGTCTGGCGACCATTCTGCGGCGGAAATTCCTGCGTCGACGGAGCCGACGATTTCGATGAGATCTTGTCCGTCTTGGGGGTCTTCGCGCACGATGATGATGTCTCCGCCGGCGAGGATGAGGGAGATGGTGCCTTGGTCTGGGTGGCTGTGGAGGTTTAAGATTTTGTCGTATGCCAGGTTTGGATTTGGGGAGGGGGCGTCCCAGGATGCGATGAGGGCGCCATCAGTTGGGGAAGAGTTTTGGGTCTTGTTGTAGCGTTTGAGCGTTATGGCCGGGTTGGTGGTTGTTGGGCCAAAGGCGCATATGAGATTTGATGGGCCGTCCCAGGCTGTGGCTGTGAGTGGGGATTCGGAGTCAGAGGTGGGAAAGTGGAAAATTGAGTGCGAGATGTTGCGCAGGTTCCTCATGTTGGCTGTTCAGAAGGGAGTGTGTTTGAAAGTCTTGCAATCGTAGGTCTCATCGCATCACGTCGAGTTGGACAGTGGTAAGGGTAATTCACAAAAAGTTCACATGCGCGAATTGAAGTTCTGAAGTCGCGGAGTCAAAGCCGCACCCAATCACGATGCACAAAAGTGTCACAGACGTGGGTGCAAAGAGGAAGCGCATGGCAGCTTGGTCGTCATCCATTGACATGTGAAATGGCTCTAGAAGTATCTGTGCAATGCCATTGTTTCTACTTTCCTGCTTCCTGGCCACTCCTTGATGCGCTTGAATACACAGTAGCTCACCAGCTCCATCCCGGATTCGCTCGCCTATTGGTTCTTGTACGTTTGCCAGACTGCACTCCTCGTCAGAGCCTGCCTACCTAATGCTACCCGTAGCAAACGGCACAGCAGATTGCAGAACTTACCAGCAATGCCGAATGGAAGTCCAAATCCAGTGGCTGTTCCTCCTGTCAGTGTCTCCCTTCGCTGATCTGCGGCTCTTCCTTGACCCACCCATGAATGCCCAGTATCGAACGGCGAAGAACCTCGTCAGAGGGTTGAATGGGATGTTGCTTCGTGGGCCTTCTGGGTAGTGGTATGGTGAGCCGAACTGTGGGCGGGTGGTTGTGAAGTTGCGGCGGAGAGCGGCAGTTGGTGCGCGGCGCGCGATGACACGGGATTGAGCGAGCATCTTGGACGCTTGTTAGCAGAGTTCCGGACGTCCAATTCAGGAGTCGTACGGTGAGTGTATGGCTCGTGGTGGTGAGAGGAGTGGAGAGTTCGAGATTGTGGTGAGGTTGCTATGCTTCGACCTTCGATGGTGACGGCGATCTTTCGGAAGGAGTGAACGGAAACTCCCGCATCGCAGAGCCGCATCTCTCACCAACACCACTCCCTCGTTCTTACAGCACCGTGGTCGGCCTGCTGTCTTGCTGCGCGTGGCACAATAACGTAATTACAGATTTTGCGAGGAACGATATTTTTGTCATCCCCGTAAATTCTGCAGCCTCTGGCTCGACTGACTAAAACTAGACCCTACGCGTCACATCCTCAGATGGAGAGCACATGAGGACGAACGAGCGTTATCTAAAGTGGCACGGCTCCCATCAAGAACACCTCGCCATCCGCGCCGGTCTCAATGCTTGCGCCTGGAACTCCCACCGGCTCATCGTAGCGACCCGTATCCGCCTCATTGCTGTTGCAGCCACCAATCATCAGCACCTGCTTCATTCATTACAAGCGCATGCCTTCGTCCCAGACCCAGGCCTGCTTCAGAAAAGCGCCATAGAACAGCCGTGAGCATGGCTCGGTGGAGACGAAAGACAGAATAGAGCTTCTGGACTAAGAGGAGCGTGCCAGTAGTAGTCAGGTGCTTGCGCTGGAATGGAATGATAGAGCCATCATGAAAGAGGCCTGCCGCCCGGCTTCGGGCTGTGAGGATGAGGTGTGCGAAGTCTTCACCTCCGTCAACGGTCGGCATTTCATCCAATTGTCGCAGCTTGCCAAATCATGCAGTTGACAGCCAGCAGAACAGGCTGACAGTATTTGATCACGTATAGTTCACGTAGATACTCGTGACCCACGACCTGGCAGTAGTGAAAGAAGATGTGAGCGCAGCGACTTTGAACATATGTCATGGAACGCTAGGAAGGCACTTGAGCGCAGCTTCCGATCGCGTAGCTGTATGCACGTGCTTCACGACTTCCAACGCATCACATGCAGTCACGGAAAGACCCTGCACGTTAGAACCTTATCACATGCCGCGACTTCAGCTCACTTCAGGAAGTCGACCTCCATTCTGCTCTCCAAATCCACTGGCCACTTGCGACACATTCTTCACACCAACACCGCGAGTGCACCACATCCCATTCACTGGAGTTTGCGGTCGACAAAGAGCGCCCCTTTTGCGCTCAAGGACAGCCGCCATGGTGGTCAACGAGGCACTGCCTGGTGTCGAAGTCACCATCACTGTCGGCGGCAAACCGCTTCAAGAGTACACTGAAGCTGACTTCGTAGAAGAGCACAAGACTGTCACCCGCTACGTGGAGGCCAAGTCCGACCAAGTCTTTGCAGTGAGGATCAATGCGGTGAAAGGCACCCGAATGAGAGGCAACTGCATGAGTTTCAAGATTCGCGTCGACGGCAGCTGTACCGATGTGCCCCTCATCATGGCAAAACAAGTCAAACAACACGACACCACCGTAATTAGTGTTGGACACGACCTCACGCCAACGAGCGTCCAAAAGACGCGTTTCGCACTTCTCGAACAAGTCAACGACGGCAAGTTGCTTGAGCACGAAGCAAATTTGAGCAAAAGTCTCGGCACTATTGAAGTCCTTGTGCGCCACAAGTACTGCTTGGGCCGAAAGAAGAACAAGCACGGCGATGCAGCCATGACTGGGGTTGGTATCATATCAGAAAAGGCGCTGAAGGGTCGGGCAATCTCTCACACTGTCAGTTTTGATCAGCCAAGCAAGGTTGATGACAGCGAACTGCAGCGGACGAGATATGTGGACCCTCATGACAAGGTCTGCGCAAGATTTATCTTCAGATATCGCTCGCTTCAAGCTCTGAAGTCCGAACTCATTATTCCGCGAAGTCCATCTCCACGACCAATCGAAGAGAAGGAGCAGTTGACCCTTGAGGAGATTCGAGAGCTGCAGCGCCAGAACCGGGAGTTCAAGGTATAGCACGACTTTGCAACAGAAACGCCGCGCTGCCATGAGCTGACTGCTATTGCAGCAGGCGAGCGCAACTAAGGTGAAGCGCGAGCGCAGCGAAGAGCCGGCCGTGAGCTCCGTCAAGCGTGCCCGTAACATGCCTGCTGTGGGCGACATCCAGTACACAATAGACGACTCTGGGATCCGGGCCACGCCGACGACGCACCTGCCACCACGTGCTCCACCAGAAATTGTGGAAATCAGCAGCGATGAATAGTACCTGAGCATTCTCCAGGTTGCTGGATCAAAACTTGTCCGTCACTAAGCACCGCCTGATCAATGAAAAGCAGAAAAAGGGAACGGTCGCACTGGCAACATTCCCACACATTACGTAATGCCATCTTCGCATAATTGGGCTACGTGATCACGCGGCCTCCCATGCTTGGGCTCGAAATTTGACGGAGATTTGACATGAGTCGCGTCTTTACATCAGCGCACACAGTCTCGATCAAGGTGCCATAATGAGAGAAACAGAACAACAAAGCATCCATATGATACCAGGCAAAAGGGCTATTATGTATGCTGAATCAACGCTCGGAGCCTTGAACCTTCAAGTTGCCCGGCCATCGTAGTGCCCGTCCTCCCATCGTCGCTTTCATTCCCATCTTCTGCCATCTATGGAGAACATCGAACATCACCGCATCATCCCCTCCTCATCACAACGCGACCCTTCCACTCCTTCAGCGCAATCGTGAAGCAGATGATAAACCGCACAACCTCCCCATCCACAAACCTCACAAAAGACGCACGCATCCGTGCACAGCTCATAGCACTGCTCTGAAAGAAAATTGCCTCGTCCGTGATAGCATCCGAGGTTATTTCCCGGAGCTGCGAGTAGATCTTGGTTATGTTGCGACATGATTGGAAATCTTCAGATTAGGAGACGAGGTCAGTGGTGAGAAATGTCAAAAGATTGGGGGAGCGGAAGGAGAGAGTATTTTGTACGATGATTGCTAGGATAAGAAATAGCAATCGATATCAAGCGGAGAGGTATGATCCGCGCGGCGCGATTCGACAAGAGATGAGATCGATCTGTGCTATTCGAGCTAGAGGTGGCCGTCACAACACGACCGCAAAACTGAGCGAGCAGGGACATTTCTCTTTCCGACTACCTTACCCACCTCCCATCCATGCATTCCGCACCTACCTCCCCATGACCTCCGCCCCACTAGTCTGCAACTCATCCTCCTCCATCTCATCCCACCACTCATCCTCAAACGGCACGTCCGCCTCATCATCCACAATGGCATAAGTCTCCGCATCCGCAAAATACCACACCAACACCAGCGCACTCTGCCACTGCCCACCAGCAATCCACTTATAATCATCATCTTCATACCCAAACGCCTCAGCAAACGCCCGATCCGCACAAACGCGACGATGCGCCGCAAAACTGTCTCCTTGTTTCTGCTCCAGCCCAAACCAGTAATCGCCCGCGAGCTCCATGATTTGCTCCGCGTTCGTGGGCGGAGGGTACTTTTCGGACCAGAGGGTCGGGGTGATGAGATTTCGTTGTTGGGCTTGCACGTATTGTTGGCGGAGCGGGCCTCGGAGAGAGCTGAACCAGTGTCCGCCGTTGGTGAGGAGGCAGTCGGAACATGTTAATGCGTCGCAGCTCCAGCAGTGCACGGGGACGCCCGGGTTCTTCTCCAGACAGTCTGTGCATAGCCAGCTTGCCATATGGTGGCGAATATGTATATGCCTGCAGATCGTTCTTCCTCTCGTCCGGGATTTGCGCGGGTAATGTTGGTCTGGTTGTTCTGGCTGCAAGTAGACGGAGCTTGGAGAGCTACTCTCTAGTAATACATTCAGTTGCGCATGGTGAGATGATCGGGCTTCCGACGTGGATGTTGTTGTACAACATGAAGTGGCAGCCTTCAAAGCTCTTATTGGCTCGTATAGCGCAAAGGAGCTCAGCTGCGTGATACCGGTGTAGGTAAAGCTCCTACGTGGCAAGGGAATTGCCGCGTTAGGTTAGCGTGACGAGGGAGCTCAAGGTGAGCAGTATCGCAGTTCATGTCGGCATTTCGGACATCTGCGGAAGGTCTCTTCCCTCATGCCATCTTTGCTCCTCTATCGTCATCTCGGTACAGCTCTTGCTGCTGGACCCAATCCGCGACTGTGGGAGTGCACAATTGCTTGAGAGTCTCCCAATCATGGGCTTTGGCAGCTTTTCGAATCCTGGTGCTGCTGACACCAGCTTTCGGGTTGGGAGGTACGAGCGCAACCTGCTTTGACCACTCTGGCTTCCCGCCATCTTTTACCATCTCTCCGTCCTCGAGCTTCTTCGCAAACGCTTTCTGCTCCTCGATTGTACCGAAGTCATCGTCAGGGCGCAGCGTGACTCGTAATTGATGGCCAGCATTAAAGTATGGATTCAAGGCTGCGAATGGCGGGTCAAAGTCTTTATAGTATTTGGCGCCGAAGAATCTCGTCAACGTGTCGAAGCCAACGAGATGAATATGATGCGGCTTATCGGGGTACCATTCTTGGCCTTCTGTCTCGATCGCTCTCGACTTGTCTGTGTAGTACGGCAGTTTTGTGACACCGACGTCGATTGCCACAGGATCGTATTTGTCCGGCTCTTGCTGAAGAGAATCTTGTAGATCTCGGGCGAAGACAGTCATCATTGCAAGGCGCTGTTCAAAAGAAGCAGGAGAAGGGGCCTTGTCTGCATTCATGATCGCAAAGAGCATTAAGAGACGATGAGGCTTGGCATGTTGACTCGACGCAGCTCGCTCCAATGCAGATTGGGCCAGCGTGCTGTGAGCGATTGATGGTGGGTTGAACGAAGAATCTAGGATGAACAGCGTCTTCGGAGACTCATGCGAAGTTGGCTGTGATGGATTCTGCGCTTCTTCGTGTGATGGATTCACGGTTTTGAGTACCCGGAACTTTGCTTCTGAGGTCTGAAAGGTCTTCAATGCCATGTCGAGCTCAGGCACGAGCTTGCCAAATGTCTGTAGTCTTGTAGCCATTGAGGCTTCGGTCATCGCCGAGGTGTTTCTGCTGAAGCGCTTGATGGAGATCACAGGTCGGAATGCCTTAAACTTCAATCCAGTCATGCTCTGCCGATGGATTGTGTAGAGGTTGTGAGAAGAGGAGAAGCCAGAGTGGTGAAGGCCTCATCGTGAAAGTGGGGGCAATGGCCTTGGCGTGGGGCTCAGTAGACCTCCGCCATTGATCGTATCATTACTTTTCTCTCACTATCATACATATCACATGAATGTCATCAAGCAGATCGCCCCCCCGATCCACTGTATCTCTAATCTTTTCTCATCTATTTTCTATAACTTTTTAGAAGCTGAAAAGCCCACTTCTTCTCTTTCCGAGAGGATAAATCACCAGAGCGCTCAAGAACAACCCAACCGTGATACCGACCGCGATTTGAATCATTGACCCCGCAACATTAAAGACCAGCTCATTCGAAGTTGCTCCTGTGACAGCACCAATCTTTTCATATCCACTGGCGCCATTGATAGTAGAAGTCGAATTGTTGATTTCATTTGCGACACGCAGACCACTCAGTAGTCCGCCCGTGCTCGCAAGTCCTCCGGGAACTTGCGTGAAGATGGCCGGAACGAGAATCGCCGCCGCCACGCCGTGCCGGAAACGAGAGTACAAGTTTGCTAGAGCACCGACAGCGAATGCTCCAAGCGTACTCGCGATCTGCGGGCTTTTTGCAAAACGCAGACTGCTGTAGTAGTTGACGACATAGCCCGCGCAAGCCACGATAACCATGATAGGCATCTGCTTCCATTTTGCTTGATAGAGGATGCTGATGCAAATGACGAAGAAAGGGACAAAGGCGAATCCGTTCTCGGACGGAAGTGGATTTCGGCATTCGAGATCAGAAGTAGCGTTCTTGTCGATGAGACCGTACAGTGCCGATCCGATAGTGATGCCGAATCCAAGGAGCAAGGAATAGACCACTCCGTAGACGATTCGGATTGATCCAGGAACAATAGCTCGTGCTTGTAATTCCAGTGAAGAGGACAAGAACATGTATCCCGGTAATAGCATGACAATGCCACCCTGTGCCAGTGCGGAGAAGCAGAAGAGGCTGCCACCACGAATCGTGCCGAATGCCCGTGCAAGGAAGCTGACGAGCACAGTCGCGCTCACTTCGAACACGTTGCTGTAGAGAGGTGACATGGGCGCCACAATGAGTTGCAGGGCTCCGACGAGACAGCCGAAGAAGAAGCAGAGTGGAAGATCGACCAAGCGCGCATTGAAGGAGAAGGGAGCGGCTGTCACGCTGGTCAAACCGAACACGAAAACCCGAAACCAGGGGTGGAATTGAGGCTTCCTAGCCAAGAGCTCATCCAGTTGGCCCGTACCTTCTTCAACACTCGTCACATCGTGGATGACCTCTTTGTATATCCGGTGTACGTCCTTGAGCTTACCGAGGTCGATACCTTGCGCAAGTCGAACCAGCTTCACTTCCGTAGTATGCGTCGTCGCATCGTCAAAGGAGATGATCATGCAGCCAGGGATATATAAGAACTGGGCCTCGATTTCCAAAGCCCGCGCGGTCATGGTCAAGTACTCCTCCAGTCGGTGCGTGGGTGCACCATACAACATCAAGGCCCTGCACATCTTGAGAATGAATTCCTGTCGGGCTAGGATGCCAGAAATATGCATCTTGACCTGCGTTTCCTCTTGCTTGAAAAATGCACTGAGACGATGCGCCATGCTTGAATCCCGTTTCTTCTTTGGCCGCGGTACTCTTCCATCCACCTTTGTAGCTGCGGGCGTGGCCAGACTCTGGGATGCTCCGATGAGGGTTGCCAAAGTATCGCGAGACTGCTCATTTTGTTCATACCATTTCCTTCGACCTGGCGTGCTCGTGCCAGAAGCGGAGGCGGAAGACTCTGATCCAATTCTGCGATGGCCAGCAGCCGGCGGAGTGTGCGACGGATCCCGCACGCCACCAAGTTCCGACTGTTTGTGAAGTTTTAGGAGTTGTGAGAGCACACCACCACGATATTTCTCCGGTTTTGGGACATTATACGATCCATCCACATATCCATTGTAGATTTCTTCGTACTGCTTTTGTGGTTTTTCATTCTTCACTTCTGTCGCACCTTCGGGTTCCGGGCCTCTTTCCAAGTCTGTAGCGTACCCATCGGGCGCAGAATATCCTACCAAAGTGTCGTGGCTGTATGTGCGCGCATGACCATCCTCTTCGTGGGCGTATGGCTTCATCGCAATGTCTCCAGAATTTCCCAATAATTCAAAGTCACTTTCGCCGTCTTCTGTGTATGCATTAGACTCCATGGAATACCGAGAATGAGGAGGCGACTCTCGTCTCACTCTTTCCGCCATCGCATTCCCTCGATTCTGGGCTTCCGCCGCAGCTCGATCTTGAGCATGTTTGTCGTTCTCATCGTTGTTCTCCCATGTTGGCACATTTTCTTTGGACTTTTCTCGCAGTATCGGATGCGGCCGTTTCGTTTCCTTGATTTGATCTTGTGTGATGGCAGCAGAAGGGAAAGTAGGCTCGTGGGCCGCCGGTGGCGACTGCGCCGCAGCACGCGAATTGAATCGAACTCGCACCCGTCTTTCACCACCTTCTCCCATCGCATACTCGTACTGAATATCCGGGTCGTCGTCCAACTCACTCGGACTTGAAGATTGCGGCGTTGGGCGGTCCATGATATCGGTGACGACAGAATGAACGAGAGTGCTAAACTTACGATGGACCCAAGTGGCAGGTAGACTGAATCGCTGTCAACAGCAATCGGAGCCCCGATGTGACAGACTTCATCTCTCTATATAATGAAACGGTTGTGGAACGTTCGCGTTCCGTCCAGGGAATGCTAGGGACTCGTTGTCTACATGGGGTACAGCAGCGTACGCATCATTCAGGTGCGAGTCCTTGGTTCCTGGATCGCATTTCCCTACAGGTTTAGTGTAAAGAATGCGCGCCGAATGCAAGCTTTTTCTGGAGGTTCGTGTTATGTAACACCTGCGCAAGCCTAGAATGTTTATAGGTGCCACTGGATGCCGTTTGCCGGAGCATGTTCGGAAGTCAGGGTGAATCCCTGACAAAGTTCGTATCAGCGACCGCGACAGGAGTCTGGCCACGTCGATGCCGATGAAGCAGAAACCGAATTGGGCGAGAAAGTGGTCCTGATGCCGTCGGACTTGTCTTGGGGAAAAATTCTGAACACAACAAAAACGCGTGTTGCCTCCCGCCCATCGGCTCGGCTCCCGGCATGCCGCGTTTCTCCACGCATCGTCACACATGTCCGGGGCAAGTAATGAGCAGGATTGGTCGGACTCTCCACTCCACGTCCTCGTCACAACACCGTACTCATCAACGATCGCGTCACCCGAGACGTAGCACAGTATACGCTGCACATATGACTAAACTCTCCCACATAAACTCGCACAACGAAAAAACCGCCGAGAAGGATTCCAAGACAGCCCAGCCCGTAAGAACAGTCCGCACAGTATACATTTCTCACCGCATCGCGTCGCAGCCCAAAGCACAAACGCTGCGGATCTCAATCCTCTCACCGAAAAGAAAAAAAGGAGTGGTCACCAATACGACGCACAATCCCCCCAAACTCCTCCACAAACATTATCCCTCATCCTTCACGGCCTAATAACTTAAGGAGATCAACGATCCCTTCAATCCCAACAAACTTCAACCCCAAACCCAACGGGCTCGCTCCCACATCAATAGCACCATCCAGTACATCTCCACCACCCACCCGCGCAAATCGCAGACTACACTACCATCTCATCCACAACTTTAAGAATAGTAAAATGATAAATGATATCAGACCTCCGCAGAACAGAAGAAAAAAGCAAAAGAAAACGAGAATAAGGTATACGTCCCGGATACCTTATATCACATCAAAGAATTCTAGATCTAGATCTTCTCCATTTCATTCTGTCGAATGCTCGCGGTGTCGTTTGTTGAATGAAGGGTAGGATATTTGGTACATATCGCTCGAAGGATCGATATTGGAATACATGTGAGAAAAATAATGCAACTTCTCAAAGTCCCCGATTTCAGCCTGAAAGAAAAAAGCGAAGTGGGATTGCCGTGTTCGGATTTTTCAATTCTTGATACCTACCACCCGGCCCAATCCTACGAATATATACAATAACAACAACACCACCACCACCACCACCACCACCATCCACGCCAACTCAACCCACCAACCCAAACTTTTCCAACCCACTCTCTTCCATGAACGAAATTCTTTCCCTCACCCCCCAAACCCACCCAACCCCTCCTCAATCTCCCCAACCCTCTCCGCCCACCAACTGCTCCCTTCTTGCCCTCCCTCATCATCATCAACCCTACTAACATCCAACCTCGCAACCTGCTCCGCAATCCCCAACCCCTCCAATCCCGAATCGACAAACCGTCCAAATTCATCGAATAAAGGCTCATCCAGCACGATCGGGACGCCACCTCCTCCTCCCCCTCCTCCTTCTTCATCCTCGTCATAATCATCCGCTGCTGCTGCTGCACCTGCCGTCAAAAAATCCGTATCCACGCGAGGCAGCAGCAACGGCAAAGGCAGAAGATCCGCGGTCATCGTCGTCGTCGTCGTCGTCGTCAAAGGGAGAGGAGGAGGCAACCCTGGAAACTCCTGCGAGAGCCTCGCGCCAGGAGCCGGAAATTTTCCTTTCGGCATGACGTCCGCGGGATTGACGGTCGCAGGAAGGTCGACGGTCGTGGGAAGAGGAGGAGGAGGGGACAGAATCGAAGGATGAGGGTGAAGATGTTCAGATCTTCTCCCCGCCAACGAAGGAGAAATAGTGTCAGAAGAAGTGAGGTCGTTGAGATTGTCGTTTGCCGCTGCTAAATTGGCAGCAACAGCAGCAGCAGAAGAAGGGGCAACAGAAGGAGCAGGATTAGAAGTTATAGCAGTTCCCGTCAAACTGTCCTGTCTATTATGGGAAGCGCAAGTAGGAACAGGGGGAGATCCAACTGAAGTCGAAAGTTCCGCTGCGGCCGTCGCATGAGCAAGAGGAGCAGGAGGGGAAAGTCCCAAACCAGGAGGATACAGCACCGTCTTCGGAGCGTGCATCATGGGCGGAGCAAGACCTCTCTGCATCGTCGAAGAAGAATTCGCCGCCGCC
>ANSM01006480.1:0-14264 GCA_000347735.1 Cercospora canescens BHU | reverse complement strand
CCCATGCGGCCCCGGGAAGCCGCAATTCGGGACGACCGCCTCAAAGTCGTCCGCGAAACCTGTCACGCAGCCGGTGTCTCCTGCCTCATCAACGGCGACGTCACCTCGCGCGACGAAGCCCTCAAACTCATCTCCCAATACGGCGTGGACGGAGCCATGATCGCCACCGCCGCCGAGCAAAATCCTTCAGTCTTTCGCCCGGAATCCGAAGGCGGAAAAGCTCCTTGGGAAGAAGTCGTGAAAGAATATGTAAAGACCGCTCTCGAAGTGGAAAATCGCTTCGGAAACACCAAGTACCTCCTCGGACAGATGATCCCGGGCAAAGTCGGCGCGTACAAGAAAATGATGGGCGCCAAGAGTTACAGCGCGATTGTGGACGTTTTGGAGTATGATGATCTGAAAGAAACCGCAGCGGAAATCGATCGCAGGTTGGAAATTGGGGCGTTCGAGAAGCCGAAGATGACAAAGGCGGAGAGGAAAAAGGCGATGAAAGAAGCTGCTGCTGCTGCTACTGCTGCTGCTACTACTACTACTACTACTACTACTATCGAGGAGCAGCAAAAGTCACAGAATGGAGAGGATGCGAAGGCGGAAGGGAAGGAGAACGAGCAGATGAGTGAGGAGAGGAAGAAATTGCAGCACACTGCGGCGGGGATCAAACGGACGGCTGAGCAGGCGCAGCTGGATATGCCGCCCGACATCGCGCGAGAGAGGGGCCCTGGGTCCGTTTCGGAGAATGCTTCGACGTTGGCTGTATAGGTTGAAAGGACCTGGAAGGTAAAAATGTCCGAAGCATGACTGCATCTGGTTTCACCAAGTGCTGGGCACTAGACGCAGGATGTGAATAGAGGTGAAAGAAGGAGGTAAATGTTTCCACTCCATCTAACTGTAAGTGGGAGAACTGTGCTCCTCACCCTTCCGTCTAAGATGTATTATCAATCAAACTCCATGCAATGCATTCCTCGCTCATTTATGCATCTCATCGCATCTTCCTCTGTCAGGACAGACCAGTTATAGCTTCCTGCGATACAATTCGCCACCGCAATCCCGTAATCGCTTCGCAGCTTGCTCGGGTGTGATATCGCGTTGGGGTTCTGCCATGAGCTCGTATCCCACTAGGAACTTCCGGACAGTCGCACTCCGCAGAAGAGGCGGATAGAAGTGGATGTGAAAATGTGAGGCCTCGATCTCCTCGTCGGTGCCGGTCAAGGGCGCTTGGTGGATTCCCATACCTATGGAAGTGTTAGTATACGAGACGCGAATCAATCTGGAGGATATGCCCACTGTAAGGGAAGTTCGTCTCGAAGAGATTATCATATCTCCTCGTAATCTCCGATAAAACCTCAGCCAGATCCTCCTTTTCGCTTTGATCAAAGTCGACGAGGGCCCGCTTGTGCGACTTTGCAATCACCATGACCTCAAACGGCCAGGTGGCCCACCAAGGACATCCAGCCCAGAAAGTTCGGTTCTCGAATACCGTTCGCTCGCCCTTTGCGCTTTCGAGTTGCGCATAATCGACCAGCATATGGGATCCATTTTGGTTTCGTCGATACTGCTGCATATTCTGAAGCTCGAGGGTTGGCTCCTCCGGCAAGGAAGTAGTCGTCCACACCTGTCCGTGCGGGTGGGGGTTGGAGCAGCCCATTGCAGCGCCTTTGTTCTCGAATATCTGCATGTATCGGTACTGATCTCTAGGCTGTTCGATCGCTGTCCCGTTGGGTGCCTGATGCGCAATCCTCGCTAGTGGCGATTGAGGGTCGAGGTGTGCAGTATAAATCTTGGTCCAGGTATCGATCACGGGCATAATGTCCTGAGGTGGCATGTCGGCCAGTGTGAGATTATGCGAAGGTGAGAAAGTGATCACGTAACATTTGCCAGTCACGCTCTCGGCTTTGAGGAGACGCGACTCCAATGCTGCTCTCCCATCAGCCCGGCACTTCCACACCACTGCTGTACGAGCGACTCACTGCCATTCTCCTTGGGTGCGTCGTACTCTTCCTGCTGCTCTTTCACAGCCGAATAATCGTTGACGAAAACGAATGTGCTATCATAGTCGGGATTCGAGTCGCCTTGAGCCCGTTTGTTGCGTGGGCACAGATAGCACTGTGCTGCGTTAGCCGATTGTCCACGGGCGGCTGATTGGGGATTGCACACCGAAGGATCGTATTCCGGCAAGGTGTTCTTGCTCGCCTCCTCCTGGGCTCCTTGCCATGGACGCTTGGTCCGATGAGGCGACACGAGCACCCATGAGCCCCGCAGCAGGTTGTAGCGGCGGTGGGAGATATCGTCGAGGATGGCGTCAGGCATGGCGGTCTTGGTGCAACATGTGGCGCTGAGATCCAGTCGAGAATCTGTTCGAGAGGGTGCTGCGGATCGAGCAGGCGATAAGCCCGGAGAGATGCTGACCTGGTGCATGATTAGGTCTGAGTGCGAGCTGGGGTTTGACAGAGAAGTGAGCGAGTACAGGTGGATCGTCGTACGCTAAGTCGCGCAGAGGGGCGCCGGGGGGTTGGGATGGAAGATATATGTCGAACACTCGGCGGTTCGAGATGGGGCAGGGAGGAAGCGGTCGGCGATGAGCGTGCTAGCTAGCTGCTTGGATCGAAAGCGCGCTCCGAGTGGGTGAAGATTCCCGAGGAGTGTTTGCGAGACGCACGAGGCAGCAGACAGAGACACGAGGGTTCTGGGCGGAGGAACTCTGTTGCAACGATAGACTTGCAGTCTCATGTGCGCCTGCCCCTCCACATGCTCCCTCTCCACATCCCGCGCACGGCTGCCGCTCGCTTTTGCTCATGACGCCGTCGTCGAGCACCATCCGGGGGTGCGACGATCTTTGTCGCAACGCAGATGTATCATCAACAGCGCCGCTGGCGGAGCTGCCGTGCGAGAGCGGTCGAGAAGCGCCAGTGCCCACGGTGGTGGAATTGGAGCGGAGGGGTGGCGCTTTATGCGGCGGAGAACTCTTGGGAGGGCGGATCAGAGTTCACAGCCCCTGCGGAATGGACGCATGCAGGCAACGGACGTTCCTCCAGCGTAGATGGGAGTCGCGCAGTCGAGATGGGAGCGAGCGCTCTCTGGCTGGGGGAAAAGGGCGGGTTCGCAGGGAGAGTTGAAGGCGCAGCTCCGAGACGGCGCGAAAGACAGCAGATCTGCGTGTCGTCTCCGTCCTCGGCTGAAGTATGACCCGAGTGAGGCATTCCGTGAGTGGCTACTGCACATAGAGATCTGGACCAGCTGCCACGGCGAGGATATGAATAACTTCCTCGGCGCATGGTCTTCACTGCGGACATTAGCTCGTGCTCCGCGTGTTTGGACCGCAACCCACCAAGCATGGGAATGGACACAGACAAGCACGGGCGTGAAGTGAGTGGTAGGTAACTAGGGCTGGGGAAGCTCAGCCGAGAAACGCGTCAGGGCATGCATTCGCGACAGCTGTATCGTGTGCTGCAGCATCACTACACCACCTCCCATACCACCAACACCTCCCATCATGGCTGCAATGATGCCCGGTCCCGGAAGTGGCCGCAATCAATCCGCCAACCCCTACGAACACTACGACGCACCCGTCGAGGAAGACGACCTGATCGATCCCGATGATGGTATGCCCTATTCCCTTCCGTACATCTTGCCGTACTGATCACCTCCTCTCGTGCAGCCACTCTCGATGACCTCGATGACCCCGTCTCGACGAGCGACCGCGCCCCTCTGACCGGCAACATCACATCCCAACAGTCCCAAGCCAATGCTCGCGCTGCCAATTCCGCCCAAGGCTACCTCAACAACGCCATCGCCGGCGAAGATCGCCGTGCTCCACTCGATACCATTGACGAGTCTGTCTGGGAGACCCTCCGGCGCGACTTGATTGCTGTGTGGGAGAAAATGCGCCAGGTGCTCTATCCCAAATACTTGCTCGGGGGGCTCATGGCTCGAGGGGAAGGCATGGGCTCGAATACTGCCGAAGCGGGAGGTCCGTCTGGCGTGGCGGGGCATATCAGAGGGCTTGTGGGAAGATGGCCGCAGGTCGACGCGGATACAATTCTGGAGCAGGGCGGGATGAGCGAGGGATTGAGAGATTGGGATTTGTGGTATGTGCTGTGTCCGGGAAGCTGTGGCAACGGACGAGCTGACGATGAGCACAGGGGCCCGCTGCTGTTCTGTTTACTATTATCCTTCTTCCTCTCGCTCGGTGCGAGAGAGAACCAGCGCTCCGCCGTCTTCAGCGGAGTCTTTGCTCTGATCTGGATTGGCGAGGCTGTCGTGACTCTGCAGATCAAATTACTCGGAGGAAATATGTATGCCCGTCCATGGCTAGCATTCCAGTACACTGCTGACACGCTACAGTTCCTTCTTTCAATCCGTCTGCATCATTGGTTACACCCTCTTTCCCATGGTCATTGCCTCGATGCTGAGCGCTTTCCACGTTCCAACAATAGTGCGAATACCTGTCTACAGCGTGCTTGGACTGTGGTCATTAGCAGCTGGAGTCAGTATTCTGGGAGGCAGTGGAGTGATCAAAAACAGGGTGGCCTTGGCGGTCTATCCGCTGTTTGTATTTTACATTGGCGTGGACTGCTTGTGCTTCATTTCATAGCCTGCAGTCAACGCAGTCTATGTAATCGTTCGAATGAGACACAATGCTCCTCATCCCGGCCATCAAGATGATGGTAATCTCGTAGACGATTCCTGCGGCTGGAACGCGGACTTCGAATCCGTTCCCGGCAGCATTCAGTGGGACAGCACATCTCTACTGCATCAGCCATCAGTGTGGCAAGTGTGGCTTTAACGATCTCCTTCCATCTGCAATTCGCGCCCTCCAAGCATTCTGTCAGCCTTTGGCGATTTGATCGACCTCCGCCGCCATCAGATCTTGCAGCTCCTCTCTCGACGGCTCTTCGGTTTCCTCCAAGACACAATCGGCATAAGGCGGCGCTTGCATGCATACCCAATCGGCGAAGCAACTGTCTTTCCACCCTCTGAACTGGGCACGCTCGTAGTCGATGATGTAGCTGTGCAGTGATTAGTCCGGCCGTTCTCGAAATCCACCGCGGGGCTTCAATAACCATTTGTTTTCTTGCTCATGCCACAAGATATTTCCTTTATGATGGCTGTGATTGTCGACACCCCGAGAATGAATGTCACTGGCGAGACGAAAAAAAAGAAGAGTCAGTTGCGCGATCAAGACATCGTTTTCCTGTCTTGAGGATGGACTGGCTTACTCGAGCGCCTCTTGAAACGCCGCTCCCACGCGGCGATACTGGTCCGGATCATCCAGGATGTCCGCATCGATGAGTCTTCCAGGCAATTTGGTCATGACGATGACACGGCAATCGGCCGCGCTGGAATCCCCATCACATCACCATCCGCTTGCGCGAAAGCTCGCTCGAAGTTCTGGCGCGTGTGCGCATGGCGGTGACCGCTTGCTCAATTTCCGCAGCGCTTTCACTTCTCGATCAGCGCGAAGATCCATTTGCTCGCCTTCGTAATCCGAGAAGCCCCCATAGATTTTGATGACCACGACTTCGCCTCCATATGTGCCTTCCAAGACTGCGATGTAAAAAGGTTCTTCGTCCCCGCTTGATGGTTCCTTGAATTTGGGAGGCTGGATGAAATTATCCAGACGGACCTCATGCTTTCCGCAGGTACTCGTCAGTGACAGAGGGAGATTTGGAGGCTTCATTTGGGCCGAGGGTTTGTGCTGCTATGTGGGCAAGATGAGTCCGGCTTGCTAAGCAAAGGGGAAATAGGAGCGCGGCGAATTGTTTGTACGTTGCCTTGACGATGATGCAGAACCTGCAGTTCACCGTTTGTCGTCATGGATCGACCTGGACTCGGTGCATACGTACGTGGGACCTCCTTCAGAAACATCGGATACTGCCAAACTCAAAGAGGAAGCGGGATTTAGAAGCATTGCAATTCCATTCAGCGTCTATGGTTCAGCGCCACAAGACGCCCCTTTGCAACAGGTCGAATGCATCGGTGGGTACTGCAGACCCGTATCAAGCAGCCAAAGGAGATCTCATCCTGAAGATGCGAAGAAGCCTCTTCAGAAGCCATCATTCCCCATCCGTAGGCACCAAAATCAGCAAGTCTGTGGCGCATATCAAGTGCATGTCAGAGCGAAGTCGAGCGTCAAAGCCATCCTTCACTCGTCTTCACCAGCCTCTCCCTTGATTGGAGCTTCGTCGTCTGCTTCAAGCGTCAGTGGGCAGAAGACAGCACGAAAAAGCGGATCTCACGACTCACCGTCGACGACCTTCTCCTCGCTCGCAGCCTTCTTGCCTTTCTTCGCGGGAGCGCGAGCCTTCTTCGGCTTTGCCTCGCCTTCATCATCCTCGTTGGCTTCAGAGGAGGCCTTCTTGCGCTTTGGGGCAGCCTTCTTCGGCTTGGCTTCTCCACCATTGCCATTGGTGGCAGTGGCGGCGCCTCCACCGTTGGCCTTCTTGCTGGCTTTTTGAGTCACAGTCTTGAACGAGGCGAGCTTGAGTTTGCCCTCGGTGTCGAAGGTAGCGTGAGCTGCCCCCCAGTCGGTCTGTGGGAGACGACGAGCACGGTTAGATTGGCGACGAGACATGGGTGCAAAGAAATGCAATGAGGTGGACACGTACGTTCAGATCCGAGTTGAGCCAGCAGGCTGCGAAGCGGCGGAGGTCGCCTTCCGGAATGGAGTTGATGTCGATGGTACACATGGCTGCGATTTCTGTCTGATGGTATACGAATGAGCGAAAGTCCCGACGGGTGAGAGATGGAAAATGCTACCGATGTGTGCGGATGGATGTGATGTGTGATGGTCGCAGATGATCTGTTGGAAAGTCCGAGGTGGATGTTTGTGTCGGAGAGAAGGTTGAATAGTGTACGGAATTAGTGCTTTCTGGCGCGTGCCGCGATGCAGGGGTCCAAGTGAAGACGCTGCAGCTGATGCAAACAGACACATGGTCACGATGGCAGCTGGTGGGGATCGCATCGAATCTCAACCGTTTCGCTCTTGGCACACCGAAAGTGAAGTGAAGCACCACAGAGTCAGCACCTGGACATAGTTTACACATGTTCGAGTGTCGATAAAGATGAATTCCATCAGCACGATGGTCAATTGCAGAGGTATACGAGGAGCTCATACTCTGCTCGAGCTTCGTGTCATCGTACGTCAACATCACGTCCCTGTCGACGGGGATGACAGTTGAGTGACTACGCTGCCGTGACCGCTCAAACCAACCAGTCATTCTCATCATCACTACTACCACCCGCACCAACAGCAGGCTTCTCCTTTTTGACTGGAATCTCACCCGCTCCCATCAGAGTATCGTCGTCCTCCTCGTCATCATCAATTTCCACCTCACTCTTCGCCTTCTTTGCTTTTCCGTGAGCATCTTTTCCCTTCGCCTTCTTCTTCACAGCGCTCTCCTGTCCATTGACATCACTTGCTCCACCTTTGCGCTTCTTCCCAGCAGACTTCGGTGGCGTGGCAACATCTTCGCCACCACCGACCTCGCTGCCCTGGCCTTCCATAGCCTCCTTGAGCTTCTTCGTGATGACCCAGATCGAGCGCTTGAAGCTGTCTGGTTTGGCGCCACCAAATGCAGAGGCGGCTTTCTGAAGATCAAACTGCGTTCACCATGTCAATGGCTCGCTGAAAAGTCGTGCGATGGACTTCGCTAGATCCAACCTATTGAGCTTGGAAGAAGCTGAACTCGTACCTGATAGACATTTTCTGTGGAGAGAAAGGCGCAAGCAAGACGCTCCATGTCGGATGCAGTGAGCACCGACTTGGCGACTTTGAAGCTAAAGGGGCCTTTGAGCTTGTCAGGCATTGTGACTTATGTGGCTTGGAACAAAGGTCAGGTTTCAAGATGGTCCTATCAGGAAACCTGTGCAGTGAGAAATTCGTCGCTGCCCAGTGCGGTGTGTTCCAGTGCCTGATATCCCGCAGTAATGAGTAGCGCAGGACGAAGAGAGTTTAGAGTGGTCAAGTCGGGTCAAGAGGTGGAACAATGTGGTCAGCTGCAGGTGAAGTGAAAAGCGCGCGGATACGCAGCGTACCGGTCAACGACCGTTGGGAAGCAAGTGAGCGAAAGAGAATGCGTGAACATCGTTGGCAAAACGTGAACTTCTGTGGATTGCACTCACATGCTTCACGGAGCATAGACTGAAGTCTACGCGGCATCCTTGCCAAACTTTCCCGCCCTCCTAATTTCACAATGAATATCCTCGAACTCAGCTCGCTGCCTGTTCATGCGCGCTCTAGTCTTACTGAACAGGTCCCCAAAACGCCGCGATTTCTTACTCACACGAGGACTCCAGACCATGCTGCTCAAAAGTAGAAACAAGTACATCTATCATATATCATGCTGATCCTAGGCACGCATCTAGCTCGCATGATACTTTTTCAGCTTGGAGCCACCCTCGTATAATAATCGATCGACGGCAGCAGCGACTGTCAGCGTGCCTCCTATGACAGCACAGACGCCGACCAAGAAGCCAGAGAAAGTCTTGGCTCGTCCCTCTCGGTTGATGACCTTCATCGGGGAGATGTCCTGAAATCACATTAGTGAAGAGGAATTGTCAAGAGAAGAGAAGCTTACATATGAGAAGAAGACGCCGGGAATACCACCCCTAGCATGCAGTCTCTCGGCATGTCCTTCCTCCTTCGCATCGCCTCCTGATAGGGATCGCTTGTGCGAGGTCACGGAGTACTGGTGAGTCTCAATGCTACCTGATTCGCCTTTTCCGTAGCCTCCCAATTCGACCAACTCGTGAGGAATGTCCAGTAGGGAGTTGGTCTTCTCCCAGCCGAGTGGCAGGTATGCGGTCGGCACCACCTTCACAAAGTACATGTAGTTGTAGGCAACCTCGTCTGTGAACTGTTCCGTGTTGTCGAGAGGGTTCAAGTGGTGGTTGGACCACGCCATGCCCTTCTTGCCCACCCTTTTCACAATGTCATCCGGTAGCTGCGGACCAAATCGCAGGTGATGGATCTTGTGCGTGAAGGAGTGCTGGACCTCTCCACTCTTAAAGTAATTGTCCAGATCGTGAACATGCATATTTCCGTTGCTGAAGCTCTTTCCAGGGGCAAAGTGGAAGTTACCAACGACCTTGTTCACACGGATCCCACCCTCGATTCTGCATCCCTCCTTTCTCTGCTCATCGAGATGCTCGGCATAGTGTTCTCGCGTGCACTGCTCCACGTTCTCGCCTCTCCCGAAAGACCAGCTCACGCCAGCATATGCCTCTCGCACTTCAGCACAAGTGTTGCAACATCCGGCCTTCTTCGCATTGGCAGGGGCTGGTGCACCGTAGCATTCTCCACAATAGTCCGGGTCCATGTGCTGCGCCTGTTCTTCCCCATTGACGTTCAATGCTTCTTTGGAAAGCTCCCGTCCATTCGGATCGAGCCTGACTTTCGTCACACCATGCATGACGCCTGTCTGCACGTCTCCGCTGACATCCATCACATCGAGGGTGAGTAATTCACAGGGCACGCGAGGGAAAGAAACGTTCAGATGGATCTCCATCTTCTCGCCTCGGCCCTTGTCGACGATGAGTTCAGGGTGCACGACGACCCTCCGGTAGTCGCTCCATTCTCCCCACACCAGGTACAGGATGAGAATGAGCGATGTGATGGTGACCAGCCCACCGGTGGAGGTGCGGATGCGTGCATCTTCGACGGTTTTGGTGAAGGCGTCGAGCTTCATGAAGCGGGATTTGGGCGGCATGATGGCAATAAATTCAAGGTAGCGAATGGACGAACGGTAGGCGGGTCGACGGCAGCCCGCAGGCTGGAGAAGGGTGAGCGGTGGCTCAATGGAACGACGCCAGATCGAAAGCGAATCCGCCGGGGGGC
Organism: Cercospora canescens BHU; assembly: GCA_000347735.1. Classification (NCBI taxonomy): domain Eukaryota; kingdom Fungi; phylum Ascomycota; class Dothideomycetes; order Mycosphaerellales; family Mycosphaerellaceae; genus Cercospora; species Cercospora canescens. The sequence goes on along the minus strand of ANSM01006480.1, from coordinate 4,429 downwards.
TTGTGCAGTCGCAAGGGAACACAAAGTAGTCAAGGAGTGAATGGGAGTCGACGGACGGCGGTGGTGGTGGTGGAGGATTGCCGCGAGAGGACAGGTAGCTCAAGCCGGCCGGTGCGGGATGCGCTACTGCACACTGCATGCCATCCGCGGGACCCTGGATGCTGCTTAATCAAGTTGCTGCCACGTTTTCATGGCCGAGTGTGGTCAATCCCGTTGATGGCGCAGGCCAAAGCTGGCAAGGACAGCTGCCAAAGCACGTAGCGGAAAGGACAGACCATCTTCACATGCTAATCCAGCAGCAAGTGAAGACCATGCGCGCGACCCCGTAGACATTCCCTCGTCTGCCATCCCCATCCCCTCCACCCTTCACCCCTCGTCCGCTTTTGCGATACGTCATCCGGGCACGAGAAACAGACCGACACTTCCACCATGAACGCCGCACACTTGTCCACCCAACTCCATGCTCTCTCCGACTCGATCAAATCGACCAACTCACTCATCAACAAGCTTGCCAGGCTCCAGTTCCAACCCGGCTCTGAGCCTCTTGAGGGGGAGAGTGTGGTGCGGATAGAGCTTGCTCAAGACATCCACGACAGTCTCAAGCAACTCGAAGAGGAGCTCGAATTCCTGCACCAGGAGGCCGAAGACTACAAAGCTCAATCCTCGCAACAAAAACGGCGAGACTCCCGCGCGGGCGAAGAAGCGCGTCTCGCCGCCAAGGTCGCACGAGTGGGAGAGGAGCTTCTGCATTCGAGGCAACAATTTCGAAACGCCCAGCTTGCTGCAAAGCTAGCAAGCGAGAAGGCGAAGCGGGAAGAACGAGAGGCGCTGCTGGAGATTTATCGCAGAGAAGCAGATCACTTGGACACACCACCCGGAGAAGCGGCCACCGGAACCAAATTGAGTGCCACAGAAGGACTGTTTGCACGGAGAAGTAAACATCAACAACAGAAGCAGTTAACGAAAGATCAACTGTTAGTGAACGCCTCGACTGACGTGACTGCTGCTCTCCGACGAACCCACCAGCTGCTGAGTACGGAACTCGATCGCTCACGGTTCGCGCAAGAAACCTTCGAAGAATCAACTGCTGCTCTGAAGAATCTGAGCGAGGAGTACGGTAATCTCGACACCATCCTTAGCAACTCGCGAAATCTCCTCGGAACTCTCTTGAGAAGCCAGAAAAGTGATACGTGGTACCTCGAAACAGCCTTCTACATCCTCATCGGCACCCTCAGCTGGCTGTTCTTCCGACGGATCCTCTTCGGGCCATTCGTCAAATTTCCCTTGTTCTTCTGGAAGCTCTCCATCCTTCTTGCCAACTGGATCTTCTTCAAACCCCTCTTCGCCATCATCGGAGTCATAGGCATCATCTCCAGATCGAACAGCTCCTCAGGATCCGCACTTTCCTCAAGCATCGCAGCATCATCTTCCACCCGCCCTCCACTCGTCATTCAACCCAGCGCTCAAGGCCAGGCCGAACCGCTCCCGTCCAACTTTCGCGATCGCGTTAAAACGGGCGGAGTACGAGCTGGCGCAGGCGGAGCAGGCGCCAAAATTGGCAAAGACCCTGGAATCGAGCGTCAGCAAAGACAGCATCAGATTCTCGACGACGATTTAAGTGAGAGCATCGGGAAAATGGCCGAAGAAAGCGGAAAGCAGACCCAGCAAGGTCAGCAAGAAGAGGAGAACGTAGTGCGAAGAGGCGACGGAACGATTCTGCGGGATCGAGGGGACGATGAGCCGAAGAATCCGAAGAAGAAGAATTTCGAGGCCGACGTCGAGGATCAGGAGCAGGAAGAGAGTGAAAAGGCCAAGGGGAGAACGAAGAGAGATGAGTTGTAGTAGAACTCCACATATTACGATTATTGAGCTGTGATGGCATATTCTGCTACTTCCCTGTACGCTACAAGTTCGGCTCCGAACTTGCTTGCTGCAGTTGTTCGTGTCAAATCGTGACTGAGCTTGGCTTGGTTCCTGTTCTCCAGCAGAACGCTTTTGGGGGGGTAGAAGGAAGATCCAAACGCAAGTCTACAGTCCGGTACTAAAGAGAAGAGACTGTAAACAAAACATTCATCACGTATGCTTCACAGCCACTTATGGTAGCCAGACAATCTAAAATGGCTTCTGCTGTCGCTCACGAACCCTTCCCATCGTGACCAATGCCACACAACTTGCAGACAAGAATCTAAGAATTCAAGTAACTCCTAATAGCACCCTGCAATTTACTTCCCGCCTCCCCGAGCAACGCCGAAACATTCTCCAAATCGTCTCCTGCCTGGATCCCGAATTTCCGGACAAAATCTTTCGCCGCACTCTCCAGATCCCCATACTCTTCCGTCCCTTCGTCTTCGGGTCGGCCAAAGTACGCATTGGAAGAGATCGATGTCTGGCCTTCGAAATTTTGGAGACGTTGCTTCGCTTCGGATTGCGCATTGCTGTCGTATGCGCCGCGGCCGAAGAATTCGTCGGAGCCAATACCTTTCTGTGAGCCAAATTTATCACGGGCGTAGCGTTCGGTGTCGTCTGGACGGAGAGACTTGTCAGCAACAAATTTACGTAGAAAGACATTGGTGCTTACCTTCGACGGGTGCGCCTCGGGATGTAGAGCCAAAGCCACCAATTTTTGCCGCACCAGCAGCAGCTGGCTTCTTCTGTTGTCCAACCATGCCGAACCCAAGCTTTCGAACACCCATTCCCAGCCTCTCCATCTCACTGTCACTCCTCTCCCGGGGCTTCGGGTTAGCGTAGCTACCGCTTCTCCCGGGACTGAGAGGGGTGGGTTGGTGAATCGTGCTCGTATCAGCCCCAGGCTGTTTGGCTGCGATGCCAGCTTCCGAAGGGGTTTCGACATCATCAGGATCATATCCCAGTTTTGCCTTTCTCTCTTCCTCCTCCTTGGCCTTCTTTTCAGCCTCGTCAAAGTCCAGCGCCCCAGCATCGACCTTCTTCGCTCCGAGCTTGGTCTTTTTCGCACCCAGAATATTGGCCTTGGGCTTCGACGCCACTGTAGTCTTCCTTGCAGCACTGGGTACAGCTCTGCTCGCTGCTGGCTTGGCATCTTCTGCGTTTGTGGGGTTGAGAGGGCTCTTGGGTCTCGCAGCTCCATTGCCGTTGGCAGCTCCAGGGTTCAAGAAAGGGCTCGCCCTACCTGCTTGGCTTGGAGTTCCGGTCCTGGAGGGCGGGTTGCTGCTTCTCTTGACCGCCGGTTTGTCCCAGCTGCTGAAAAAGTCATCGTCGCCGTTCGCGGGTGTGCTAGTTCCGCTTTCTGATCCGTCTTCGCCCGCCTCGTCCTCGATCACGATTCCATCTGGATTTCGCTTCTGGTCGGCCTCTACTCGCCGCTGAAGCTCCTCCTTGTATTTGACAGCTGCGTTGGAAGTGTACTTGGTCTTCGGGTCTTTACTGTTCAGCGCCGCCGAGCCTCCGTTGCGTTGGAAGAAGGTCTTCGCAGATTCGTTGCCGCCTACTTTCATGCGCCGCAGCTGGTCCCATTGCCATTGATCGAGGTTGGTGGAGCGCACGAAGGAAATGTGCACGCCCAAGTTGCGGTGATGGGCGGAGCAGTCGAGGCACAGGTAGATGCCAAATGGCACCGACGACCACGTGGGATTTTTGCCGCCGCAGTCAAAGCAGATTTTGTTGGGCGCCCGGCGCTTGAGCTGCTCGAAGATGCGATGCGATTCGGTCTTGGGAGCCAACGACATGGTGGTGCGGTGGAAGTGGAGCCCGGAGGCGGTGGGAGACGACGCAACGACTTGGGGTGGCCCGGCGTGAGGTTGTGGGAAAAGAAGGGCGGCGTACAGCGCAAAGGGATATGTCAACGTGGCATGCACTTTCCGAGGGGGAATGTTGAATACGCCGCGGTCCCTGAATAACGACAGACCGAAGCGGAACGCCCTGCACGTGACACACGTTCGAGGGGCAGACTCTGCAGTTCACCCAAGCATCAACACGCCTGCAGAGCTATGATATTAACTAGGTCGCTGTCCACGGTGCTACGCTCAAGACCATGGCATAATCTCTCATCAATTTCGTTCCATTCATGCACCCTGATGCCCACTTCACTGAACAATAAGATGCTTGAGCTTTTGCACACCAAACGCTGCCTCGACAGAACGCCCATTTACAATCAGCCTAGCGTGGCTGCAAGCTGGGAAGAAACATTCTGCCCTTGGTTCTGATATCGATCTCGAAAATGCCGTCCTCGCAGGCAGCCCAGAGCGTGCGCCCGTCCGGACTCATGGCCAGACCAGCAGTTCTAACACCGATCTCGCGCCCTGTGGGATTGCCCCAGCCTCGCAGTTGAGTCCTCCGAATTAACGCTTCATACTGATCGGGATACGCTGCGGATCGACGAGCTTCGGCCATAGCGATGGCACGTTCCGCTGCTGCGCTACTGACGCCGCTGCCCGCGAGACGTGAAGAGCGC
>ANSM01006453.1:0-30004 GCA_000347735.1 Cercospora canescens BHU | reverse complement strand
AGCGAGGTCGCGCGAAACTGCTGGGGCGGCGGCTGCCGCAGCTGCCATGGCAGCAACAAGGACCTTGATCTGCATCGTGAAGGCGTGAAGTGATTACTAGGTTAAAACGAAAGTTCTGTCGTAATTATCGGGTTCAAAGAATGTAAGGCAGTTAACACCGCAGCAAGTAAAAGAGTGGACTAGGTCGGTGGGGTGGGTATCGTGAAGCTGTCGTGAGGACGAGCGGCACCCTTATAAAATGTTCCCACTGCCATCCCTGAGTTGTTGTCGTGATCCACGCACAGTCAGGTATGTGCCCAGCACTGCTAGGAGTGCGGCGGCTCTAGCAGAGCAATCACGCTTAACATGGACTGCGACCACGAAGGTCAACGGACGCAGCCAGGTTTTGGACGTCTAGTTCTCCCAATTGGGCCGTAGTTTGAGCACTACAGAACAAGACGGGCACTAACCAGCCTGGTCATCAGGCATGTTGCACTTGCTGGTTGTTGATCATCCGTAGCTTTGACCGTTGTTTGTGCTTTGAATAGCTCACAAGACTTCGATCCATTACCGCCACTCCGTGATCTTTGCATTCGTCCGCTTCAAGTCAAGTGTTTTGCTGGCGCATTCTGTGAAGGCGTCAGCTTTGAATATTGTGCATAGTCACGTCGCCAACGTGCATACGCAGCTGATTGCGGTTCTCGTGTTGTCAGACGTTCGCAAGACTAGTCAGAACCTATTTCTTAGCGCGCTAGGGTTTGTCCAGAGATGCGGAAGTGCTGGAAATAGGGGCCTCTTTCCCATTCGTCATATTTGAGCAGAACTAAGTTAGTTAAAGCCTCCAGTTTTTCGGATTTGACTTCGGGATACATCCGGAGTTCACCAATACGAGTGAAGTATTGCTCAGGTGCTGTGACAGATGAGGCCACCGGATGCTAAGAAATTGTTATGCTTGTGTCGCATGGCAGAGGCATGGCAGGCGAAGGCTAATGGTAAGACATGATATCTGTGTCAACCAGACCTTACCTGCGTTTGCAGTCGGCAGTGCGCGCGAACATTGATCAGCAGTCATAGTCTCGGGTGAGGTGTCTGTTTTTGCACACAGCCTGGGTGACAGATGAGATCCTGAACTGTGCTCCACCTCGTCAGCTCCAAGTGCATGGCCCCCACCAATCATGCAGCAACGTTCTGCTTACGAGTAGGGGCTGTGCCCGATCTCTTCCGGGATCACAATTGTGAGGTATTGGGGGATGCTTGTTCGGCCGCATGCTCACGTTTCCCAGGGTTGATGACTGCAAGGTTTTTCGCACAGCAATTTGAGCAGGCGACTTTTCGCTTCACGCTGCCCTCGTGGAACGTGATTGCCGGCGAGCGGCTAAAAGTCCAGTGCGAGTGGGCTTTGCTTGGCGGACTAGGATATCGGTCTGGAAGGGGCTGATGCTGGCGGATATCCGGCATAGCCTAACCAAATCCGCTCAACTTCTCTGCGTCCTGAGCGGACTCGGATACCTTCGCCGACGTGATTGCTGAATAGTAATCTCTTCTCATGTAGACGTGGTCGCACCTCTGCGGCCACTACACGCTTGGCAACAGCGCGCAATCAAGAGTGCTGACATGGACGTCCGGTCTAGACCACAGTCTTGCATGCAGCTTGGAAAAGGCCGTCGATTGCTGAAGAGAAATCCCCGACGTGGTCCATTTCGCGGCGGGAGGTCCAGCGTGCGTGACGAGATCTGCGACAGCGTCCAGGCCGCGGAGTGCGTGTCTCCTTCGCACGCCTTCGTACGTGGCCAGCTGCTTGAGCTTTGACAAAAGCACTGACAATCGAGCCGCTATGCCGTGTGCGTATGTGGTATTGCCCAAGTTGCGGTGATGGAAGCATGCGGATGAAGTGGCGATGCAAGAGAAAGGGATTGGCAACACGCGGAAGCTTCCGCCACGAACCTTGATACGAGCGTCCTGAAATGAGAGGCAGATGTCGTGGAAACGAGCTCAGAACGAGCGTCGTTGAATTTGACTTGCGCCGTCGTCAATCATATCTCTCCTTGGGCCCCATTGGCAAGCGGAAGCGGGCACGAAAAGTATGCTCAACGATGTTTGCATTGGAATATTCTACAGAGTTTCCGCCCCACGTGCCCGCCCAGGTCGCCCATGGCTCTGCTCCGTCCCAAGAGAAACAACCGCATGATCGCTTTCGAAAGGGCATCTCTCAATAGTCCGCATGATGAGAAGAGGCAATGAGGCACAAATTGCGACACGACACCTGACCAACACCCAAGGTTCATATCTCTTCATCAATCACACATAACCCCTACTCGAGGCTGGTAAGAAACGGCCCTTCGTCACGGTCACCAGCTCATCCACAAATGTTTTCTCAGGCTTCGCAGTCCCCACTGCAGTTCTCATGCCCAACTCACGAGCGCCCTCGTATTTTTCATCCTGCGAGAACTCATTCTTACTGTCCGTCTTGACGACAGTCTCGCTATTGACGAGTATCCCACCCCAATTCCCCGTTCTCGTCCTCGGTCGATCAGCAATAGCTCGTGTAGACGCCGGTCCGGAGAGATGAGCTGGACGATCCACGAGCTCATGCATTGAAGACGCATCTTCGTCGGTAGAGTGGCCTTCTGCAGCACTACTACATCTCGAAGGAGGCGTTTTACCTGGAATAATAGGCATGGATTGACTTCGCATCTTCTTGAGCGGTTTCACGGGGCTGTTGCTGAGCGCAATGGAGAGTCTGCCGTGGCGTCGCTTGCTGGCGTCCGGTTTCGACACCTTGCGTGCAAACAGAGGGCCGAAAGCGGCATGTATGTCTTTCATCAAGACGGCGTGATCCGGAGAGCCAGAATAACATCGATGTCGAGTATCGAAGAACGTCCGAGGTATGCGGGATAACGCTTCTGATTTGTCGATGGAGGCATGCATATCGCCGATACAAGTAAAGGCATACAAGGTAGTGATCGACGAGCCTCTTCGGAGACGATGTGAGTAATGGGCATGGAGCTGTTGAGCCCAGAATCGAGCCTCATTCTTCCACTCCGGTGGGAATTGCTGAGTCAAGGATACCACAGCCTGGTTAAACATCACCGCGAACTGTTGTTCTTGCGGCGAACGAGATTCCTGTCGCCCGTCGCCGACTTCACAGAATTGGATGCACTGTTGCACACGAAAGCCATCCATCTTTTCCAGAAATGCAGCCTGCCATTGCATCGGCTTTCCGGTCAACAATGGCACATCCGGCAGCTGGTCCTGGTTCTCTTTTCGCACCACAATGTCAAATCCTTTGCCGTTCGGTTTTGGAATCATGGCGAAGAATGCCAGGTACGTGCCGCTCTTTTCTGTGTTCATCAAATTTTCAATGTAGCGCCACAGGTCATTGAGGTGGGATTCCAGGGCTGATTGCGGGACTTGCATGGCCTGCGCGATGCTTCGGCTCACTTGCTGTCTTCCGGCGAAACGGTAACCCGAATTCAACAGCTTATCCGTCTCTTCCTGAGTCAGTTGCCGGGTGATGAACATGAGCTGACCTTTGCCGAATAGGCTTAGACGGAGCGCAGCTTCCACTTCCGCCAACGTCTTATCCTCTGAGGTTCCACAGCGCTTTTCTTTCGCCTCCACTCTCAACGTACCGGTCTCGATGACTTTGTCGTAAAGAACACCAAGCTGCTCGATCGGCAAGCCCATCGACGTCGCAAGCGAAGAGGCTGCGGTACAAAACCGCTCGCAGAATATGAGTTCGTAATTGTTGTAAGTTTCCGCATCGTATATTGCGCTGGCATGCGAGCTGATGACCTTAGCGTCGCCCGTAGTGCTTTCCTTTTCCGCGGCCAGGTGACTTTTCATGCGGGGGACCAGCTCGCTCACGCCAGCCCAATTGTGCGTGACACGATAGATCCATTGGAAGACCGCATGCGCAGTGTCAAAATCCTCGTCGAATGTGCGATGATGGTACTTGTCGGTAATCTCTCTGGCGGGCAATACGCCTTCGGTTGTTACAAGTATCTTCCCGTCCGGATCGAACATTGCACAGGCTAGCATTACCTTTTGGGACCTGCTCCTCAATATTCGATTTCGAGCCCGCGTGATGAACAGCACGCCCATGCACATGATCGCAGCGGCACCACAGATGGCACCGGCGACAATGACTTGCGTATCTCGCGAACGAATCTCCGAAGGCCCGTTGCTGTGCAGGAACTCGTATCGGCAGCTTGTCGAAGCTGTGAAGTGCATCGCCGACACTCCACCGGCTAACGCTAGTGCGCAACACACACGCTTCCACCAGGAGCTGATCCATTTCTCGCGCAAGTTGTAAAATAAGGCAAGGACTGTGAGACAGTCTCCGATGGCAATGATGATGGATGCTGCTAGATATCGAGGGCTGTAATTCAGCTTGTAATTGGTGACACCAAAATTCCCGAGATAGTGCATTCCGACAATGCTCAAGCCCGCGAAGGTACCTGTGAGCACCATGGCGGTCCAGTGGAGAAATTGCTGTTTGGCAGGAAGCTCTGCAGCGGAGAATGCGATCGTAAGTCCGATGATGGGCAGAAACACGGAGAGGACTGTGTAACCCGAGTTGTAGACCAGTTGATACTCAGGATCTCCTTCGCCGAGGATGATGGCGCGATTGCCTGTGAAGTGCATACACCAGATACCGACTAGTCCGAAGGAAGTGGCGCATGCCACGGTCTCGCCCCTGCACAACACATCAGCCTTCTCCACTGTTGTCAGGCCAAGCATGTCGCAGGTGGACGCACCAGCTCCTGAGATTGCCCAGGGCGGTACCTCGGCGGTGAAGGATCTCGATGGTGAGAAGGCATCCGGTCAGACTGGCAAAGAAGGATGCTGCTACAATGCCGGGATCGAAAGTGCTGGGCACGGAGTCGCCTTTGTTATAGGATGACATTGCTGATCATACGTCGTAAGTAGTAGGGCCGGAAAGAATGCTGGTCATCGTTTTGCTGCGGCATGAGTCAGCAAAAGACAACGATGGTGATGTTGCAATAGTCTCTCACGGCTGACCGACCTTTGAGGAAGCGCAAGATCACTGGCCGATGCGTAAGAGTAAGTTGTAGGAAGAGGCCAGTGTTTGGTACAAAGTTCAGGCGAGGTGTTTCAAGAAGTGGTGTCCAAACGTGAGGGCTGAAGTGAAGACGTGGTCAAGGCAAGCAGCTTCACTCTCAATTTGATGCAAATGTGCCATCGAGATGCGATGGCATTATGACATCGATCTTTGGAGAAGCGGGTGTCCGCTCAAGGTTGCCGGCAAGGCGGGTGATGGTGGTGTCGAAATCTAGGGTATGGAAAATCTGGATGGCCAACGGACCCAGCGCGCGTGGCAGATTATTAGAACGCAAAGGGCCTTTTGATGCTCAGAAAAGTTGCGCAACCAGGAGTATGCAGTCGCAAGGTGGATGGCTCGCTTTCGCAGGAAATTTGGTTGGTACGGAGCGCAGTCCTGCTTGCAAGGGAGCCGAATAAGCGTATGGTACAGTGGTAGTTCGGCAACGTCAGGGATAATGCAAGTTGATGACCACGGGAAGTTGCATCTCTCGTCTCTCTCTCTCTCTCTCTCTCGCTCTCGTGCCCTGGTCGAGGCAAGGCACGCCGAGCATTTAGACGGGCAGCAGAGACCTAACGCCTCAGCGGCGGCAAGAGCAAGCCGCAACTTCCGGTCATTCAGAAGGCTTCTGGAGCAAACAGCGGGTGGCGAAAGGTTCGAATTCTCGGTGTGCAGCATCAGCCATGACCGAAGTGTCGTGTGTGCCGCCAGATCAAGGACGCCGAGAGGATGGGTGCTGTGGCGCGCGTTGAGCTCATCGGATCGCCCGCAGCGCGGATGTAGGCACGACACAAGCGGACGATATCTGGCCAGCTGCAGCATGATGTATGCAGTCCCAGCGTCAGTGGTGGCTTATTGGCTGGCGGTTTTCGACGTACAGATTAAGCGACGACTCGGAGTGCTGAGAACGGCAGTACAACAATCACGGAGAGGTGTCGAAGACCGAGCGTCCTGTGCAACACTCGCACTTCTTGTCGCGCAGGCGTCGTGTATCGTACCAATACGAGGGATCTGCCCTTCAATCGATTGCCGAATCGTGGAGGAGGGGAGGGACAAGGACAATGGGCTTGCTGCCGCAGACCAAGCCATCCGTCAGCACCGCCAGCGGTTTCAGCAGCCATGTCGCCTGTTCCGTGCGTGCGAATGCGCAGGGGAGTCTTTGGAGCCGATGAGCTGTCGATCACGTTCCTTGCTGCACGTCACTCGTTTGCGCTGGCGGCGGCTACAGTGTTATAGCGAGTGCCAGACATCCCGAGTGGTGGAGATGGCAGCACGAGAGGACAGCCTCTTCAAGCGAAGCCTCCGAGATGCAGAGACCCTCGCGAACAACGACGCAGGTTAATTGACGCCGTTGCGCAAACACTGTGCTGACATGCACCCACGCCGTCTGGGACGAGGATTGCCATGTTGCACGACTGCGACCGGTCGAACATTTGCCCGGGACTGTGAAAAAGGCACAGCGGATGCCGCGTCACAATCCTCCACGCACGAACTTCGACACGACATCGGCACCGAAATTGCAAATGCAGTCTCATGATACGCACTATGCGTTTTCCTGGAGGCCTGTGGTTTGGCGAGCCCGACGTCGTGGCGGTGATTGGAGATGCCCAGTACCCCACAATGCTGCCGTGACGCGCCGAGTTCCATGGCTCTCATTCTGCTGTATCGCGAACGCTATTCGTCATAGTGGCACGCTGTTGTGTGAGGTGGTGAGGGAGGACTTTGTGGGAGATGGTGTTGGACTGGGAAGTGGGAACAGTATGATGTGGCTGAACTCTTTTTTACCGGCGCCGCGGTCCCGAAGTCCCGGCCACAGAACAGGAGGTGGTCGAACGAACGACATCAGCGAGGGCCGATCAGACGTGACATATGGGACATGATATTCGTGGATCACATTGGCGTGCGAAGTAATGTCTGTCGAAGCTGGCCCCACTTCATATCGTCAGATTGCCAACATGTCTTCTGCATCGAGATCCAGCTCCATCAGCATCTCATTGCCCATGTATGTCGCCCCAGCAATCGCGACTTCTGGTACTGTGTCAAGGAGATACTCTTCCTCACGAACCTGTGACTGCTCGCTACCATACACCGAGCACGGCTCATCATCGGACTTTGCCACGCGAGCGTCGCGTGTTCGCAAAATTTGGTTGTCACCCTCCGCGCGGGAGCCCTCCTCAGCAGCCGAAGGAATATCTTCTACCAAGCATTCGCCCCAATCTTCGTCGAGCATTTGGTCCAGATCTGGGTCCGGCAGGCAAGGACAATCGTCGTCCCTGCAACAGTAATGCCACCCCTCATGCATGCACTCTTCTGGCTCATTGAGCCCGAGGGCATGGAATGTAGATATATCAGAAGTAGCAATCCCAGAGAAAGCGCTCATTTGGTCGCAGGTTTTGGCGCTCAAACGCGCGCGTAAAGCGCGATTTGCAAGCTCCAGGTCTGTCGTTAAGCACTTCCACAGGGGACCTGCCAGGCTGTTCTGCGTTCCGGACGTGCTACTCTGCTGCCAGGCAGCGCCACCATCACGGCGCGCTATTTCCTGGAGCTTGATCCTCAAAGTTTGGCTTCTTGCGTGGACAGCACAAACATTGCTCAAAGAGTGTCTGATGGTGGGCAAGAATGCGGCACGCGAGGCGACTGCCTCCAGATAGCCCGGCAGAAAGCCGACAGGACATATTTCCGCAAGATGCTTCAGCGACTCACTCCCGATAACGTTGACATCTTTCATCGAGCATCGCAATGGCACAGCAATGGCATATCGCAGTCCGGCATCGAACAACCACCCGAACGCTGCAGTGAGGCACTCGTCCATGACGGAGACGACATCGCCGGTGCGGGAACGTCGTTTGAGATCTGGACCCAGCCGTGCTTGATGATCGTGCTCGGTATTCTCAATTTGATAATGTTCTGCAGGTGGCGTGCTCCTCCCTGGAGTCGATGTTGTTCGGCGCGCCCATTGAGCATTTTGCAACATGGCTGCGGCATTTAGAGGTTGGCGCTGAGCGTCGACGTCCGTGGCCAAATCCTTGATCTCCATCTCGGTCATCTTATGGTCCGCAGACGCCCGCAACTTTTTTCGCTTGTAAGGTTCTGGGGTTGTAAAATCCATGGCCAATGTGACCTCGCCCATCTCTGCCTTCTGCACGCCTGATGGTGGTTCTATGTCGCACACGGGCACATCCTGTGCGAGTTTGTGTGATTCGCTTCGAATCTTGTCTTTTGTACGCCCACGATCGTCCAGAGTCACTTGAAGCCGCATCCAAGATTCGGTCCTATCCAGCGAGATCTCCTTTGCTTTAGGCTCGAGCTGTACTTGTTGCCAAATCTAGTGCCTGTTAGTGTGGAGTACTGGCGGGAAATATTTCCAACTCACATTGTTGTTCCACAGTCTCTGAGCGAGCTGCTCTGTCAGTAGCTGTTGGTCTCTTACAACATATTCTGGGAACCGCAACCTGATAATCAGTCGGAAACCCTGGGCCAGAGCAAGCCAAGCACTCTTGGGCTGGCGCGGGCTACATGTTGTTACGAGCTCTGTCAATGTCCCCAGGTCACCAGGAAATGCAGCGATGCGTGCTTTACTTATGAGCTGCAGCTGTAGACTCGAGGTTGTTGAAACCAAATCTAGCTGGCCCAAATCGAGGTCCAGAGTATGACCGGCCATTGTACTTGCATTTCGTTGGCCACGTGACAATTGTCTCGCGCTACAAATCGGCACACTGAATGCGATGTGGAGACTGCTATCGGAGCAAAGGACGGGCTGGCCCCAGAGTACTTATCGTAGCGAAGAAGGTGCAAGTGTTGCTGTTGCTCTCGACAGCAAGCCGAAGACGACAGAGGAATGACGGAAGTCTCGGTTTGCCAAACTGCGTGGCCCGAATCATCCCGTGCTTGGCAAGATGGCAAGAGCAGGCGTGAACTTCAAGCACTCCATGCTTTCGTGTCACACTTCGGACGCTTATACTGTGTCCATCTTTTACAGCAATGGCGTCAAAACATACCGCTGTACGCCAGATATTGCGCATCAAGCCACTCATTGCGAGAAGAGAATGCCAATATGTTGCCAGACGCCAATTTTCTGCCACTCATCTGCACCGGACCGATGGCGTATTCAGAGCATTAACGGGAGAGCGCGTCCAAAAGCCCTGGATTGAAGCCTTCCGAGAGCAACAAGCAGGTCAAAAACAACCAGAACATCACAGCACTCCTGCGGATCGAGATTTGACGCCAAAAAAGATGTCGGATTCTTACCACAGTGTCGTATGTAGCCAACGGACCCAAATCAACAGCTAGACTAATAATCTAAGATTCTTCCTCTCGAACAAGAACCATGGCTGCTAGACACGTACATGAACTCTTCAGGCCATATCCGCATAGGAACCATTTTGATGGACTTGGATGCCCTTGCTGGTGTAGTGGCATACAAGCACACGGGTGATTCCGTCACCACAGTAACGGCAGCTTTTGACAGAATCACCATTGAGCACCCACTAACTGAAGTGTGCGATCTTGAATACAGCGGACAAGTCTGTCATCCCGTAGCACACGTCATGGACGAAAGCTAAGCTTGATCGCCAGGTTACGTATGCCGCAGGCCGCAGCAGCATGGAGATCACATTGCAAGTTGCCAAAGCTCCACCAAAAGGCCAAAAGGCGAAGCCCGAAGATGTTATGATGACCTGTCAATGTACCATGGTCTCTCTGGATCCTGCAACAAAGAAGCCAGTGAACATTGCACCTGTCCGCACCGACACGGAAGAAGAAAAGCGACTCTTCGAAGAGGGAGAAAAGAACGGACAGCGCCGCAAAGAGCTAGCGAAGCGTTCCTTGCTCAAGCAGACGCCGAATGACGAGGAAAGCGATCTGATCCACGCCATTTGGCAGCGACAGTTGCAATACCACGACCCCGCAGATCCGGTGCGAATGCCTTCGAATGTCATTGCCATGGATGCGACGCAACTCAAGACTGCGTCAATCATGCAGCCGCAGTACCGGAATCGCCATCATTTCATGATTTTTGGCGGATTTCTGCTCAAGCAGACTTTTGAAATTGCCTTTTGCTGTGCTGCCAGTTTCGCCCACACACGACCGACTTTCGTGTCTCTCGATCCATCGACTTTCCAGAATCCTGTGCCTGTGGGAAGCGTCTTGTATCTCACAGCGACTGTCGTCTATACGGACCCGCCGCTCATATCAGGCCAGACCGACCAGCAACATACAACTGAAGGCCGACCTCGGAATGCAAAAACTCGTGTACAGGTGCGGGTGGACTCCAAAGTAAGAGATGTCGAACATGGCGTAGCAAAGCCGACGGGACAATTCAACTACACCTTCTCGGTAGACAAAGACGTCAAGGTCGTGCCGAGGACCTACACCGAGATGATGATGTATGTTGATGCAAGACGGAGAGCAATGAGCGTGCGTGAAAAGGTCCACCATGGCGATGCAGATGCCGGCAGCACCGAGCGGATCACCGAGTGATGCAAAATCAGCTGGACCTTCCCTCTCTTCCACAGACTCACCGCATCCTTCGGCTGCTTCAAGTTCGTGGAGTCCGGCCTGCATATTACAACACTGCAGCCACTTCCTCGGAATGACGCTTCAGGTTCTTGGCGTTGGATCTTAGGTGCGCGTGCATCCTACGATATCCGGGTCGGCGGCACTGTTCCATGCGGTCCGGTCCCGCCAAATACGATCCGCTATGAACCATCAGGGAGGTAACATATAAGACGCACTGAGCTGAATATATGCCGCAGTCCATGATCAATACACTGCCAGCTACTTTTCGACAGCTCGTTCTAGCCGAATCGTTCATCACAATCACCGACTTTTGTGGCTTCGCTGGTGGCAGCAGAAGTGTAATCGAGAAATCCTGTGCTGGTGTTGTCACCTTGTCTTGATAGAGGAAAATTTTCAAGGCTGACTTGACCCGGAGATGCCGTCATGATGGAGATCACATCGAGGTTTCTAGAATCACGTGGCTGCAGAAGTGAACGGCAGTTTCGCGTAACGTGCAGCCATCTGCCTTGGACAGATAACACTGCCCAAAGCGAAGATCGACATGTCGCCACGGACTATCGCAACCGTCGCAGCTCGGAACCAGTCGACACTCAAGACACCAGCGCCCACGTCTTTGACTGTATTGGCACTAGTTCGGCCGTCACTCCATTTGGCTGGTTCGTGCTCAAGTCCAGCTCGAATGCTGCAACGCGACTGGTAGGCGAGGAGACCACAACCCGTGTTCTGCCACTGATATGCAATAGCAACGATTCGTGGCAACTCGAAAGCCACGTCCGACCCTCACATGTACTTTCCAACATGCCGACCATGCCCGAACCCTGCGTTCCACCTTTCGTAGATGGGACAGCTGCGCCCAATGAAGAGATCGTCGAATCTCAATTCCTGGAGCTCCCTCCCGAGTTGCGCAACCAGATCTACCGCTATATCGTCGTTCAACCTGACAAGATCAAGATCTCCATCGGCATGACTCAGCCGCCTCCAGAACCTGGCATACTGCGTGTCAACCGTCAAACCCGGCAGGAAGCTCTGCCAATCTATTACCGCGAGAACCACTTCCGTTTCGACATGTACGACATTAACGCCTCAGCTTACATGCGTTGGGTGCGCGCCGAACCTTTGATCCGCAGTCAATTACAGGTCTGGTTCAAACTGTACATCCCCACGTTACCCGAGCATGCATGGCAAAACTTGATAATTTGGCTGGAACATATTCACCACAGGAGGGTGGCACACGGGCCAAGTTCTAGGAAGTTCCCGGGCAAACGCGCATTTCGCGTTGTGGTGGGCGAGATGAAGGACATGGCGGAGGTTCTGAAGCAACAGGGACTCACGTGGTATCAGATCCTGAGAGTTCTCGAGTCTTCGAAAAGGATGCTGGCTGCGTGCAGTTCGACTGGAGAGTGGGTTTGACCCGGCGTCAATTAGGCGAATTGGAGTGAAGAACGGAAGTTGCTTGGTTGTTGTCGAGTCGGGGGATTTGTTCACATCCAAAGGGGCTTGCACCAGCTGAGCCCCTATTCGATCAGCCTTTTGTCAACTCTTTCACAAAAAGGTCCGTCCTTGCTTTGGACAGAGCGCTTTGTCTCCATCAGAAAGCCACTCGGCTAGACATGGAGGCAAGCGATCGGACACAAACACATCGTTATATCTCATGACCAACATTGCTGCACACACAGGTATTGGTGCGATGAGGGATCTGCTTGGGTATTGGGACAGCGACTGCAACACCAGGATAGCCAGGCGTGGAGCACATTCACGATATCCAGCTGGACTCTGAGATAAATGAAAGCACACTTTAGTGTGCTAAGAGCATCAGTGCCCGATAGCAACGAACACGATGAAGAAACTGCAAGATTCCATTCCAATGCCAGACTCAACAAAAATCTATCGCTCATCGCCATGCCCTGATGACTCCCAAACCGCAAAGTGGTATCTCCGCACTCGCTTCCTCGCTAACCCAACAGACAAAAGTATCGCACCGGTACCGACTCTGACTCCTCTTCATCCTTTATTCTTCCAGCTCATACTCCAACGTGTGGTCCTCGCTACATTCTGAGCAATACCACCTACTCCTCCCATTGCACTTGACCACTCGGTCTTTGCACATATCGGCGCTCCAGATCTCGACCGAATAGCCATTGAGGTATCGATTGCCGCAGTATTCCACGCTGTCGTCGATCATGAAAATGTCGCAGCCGCAGTAGTAATAGAGAAAGGAGTAGGAGCACATCTTCCGTTGCGTTGTGCCCTTCTTCAATCGAGGCGGTGGGTATTCGGCGCTGCGACGGGATTGTTCGTATTGCGGGTTGGATGATTTATGATCTCGTAGCCTGATGTCTGAGCTCTTGAACGAATACGTGCGTGTACTCGGAGAGGGATTTGCTTTCTTTGACAGCAGCTGAGCTCCTCCTTATAATTGTTATGCTCGCCTCACTCTTTCTCTTCTCGCTCACTCTCCCAGCTCGTCTTCCACGCGAGATAAGCTCAAGCAAGGAGCATTAGCAGTAATAAGAACAGTCAGTCGAGATCAACCCCAGTAGACTCCTGCCCCTCCCTTCTCGCAGACGCATGAGCTTATTACCCGAGCAAAAGAAGAAAGCCTGTCTTTGTCCGGCGATCAAAGGCACCGCAGACTTGGCGGGTCGCATGGCTCTGGCCTTCCTGTTATTTTGAGACATCGTCTCCGCCTCGAGAGGCTAGACCCTCCTCTGGTCCCGTAGCGCGCCGTCAGCTGAGTCGGGAAGTTGAGGCGCCGTGCTATACCATCAACTGCAGACCGCTTTGAGAGCGGTGTCGCGAGGGATCATCCCGGCGAGGGTCTGAGACAACCTTTGGACAGCCTTCGAGCATGTCCGTCTATTTCCTCGGACGTCCTGTCGTTATCTTACCGTATGTCCGTTTGTCAACGTGGACAGCGGCAAGGAATCGCGAGAAGCATAGCGGGAGGTATGACTGCTCTACGGTTTGATGGCCTGACATCGAGACATCAGCGGAAGTCCGAGAGGATCGTCGAAGGATCGTCGGCCTTCCGTTCCCGGCGAGATTCGGCATTTTTGTTGGCCGAGGAGGTCTCCACAAACCACCACAGCCACAATGGTAATACAGTTCAACTTAGTTTCATGCCCACCACGTCTTCTCGTTTCTAGATGAACTCTGCCATTCACGAAATGGATCGTTCTGGACGCGAATCGTCTTTCCTTGTCAATGCCGTGTGCCACAGGCAGAGCTGTGGACGACTGCCATGCACGCAGTCACGCCGATGAATTCCTCACACATCATGCCCGGACCCTCGACGTAGGAACTACCCTTGTGCAATGTGATCGACACGGAGGGGTGACTTTTCTCACGTGGCCATCCGGGACGAGTAATTGCTACTTCTCTTTTAGTCGTCATTTTACTGCACTATGTCGCAGGCCGTCGGATGGCTGCATTCGATACTCCTGAAGACGCCCATCCGGCAGATGATCTCAGTCTTCGCGCACTGACGAAGTCAGCGCTGGAAGCGGATCATGGTCCAAGTCTCGCCAATGTTTTGTGGCCTTTGTAGGCTTCTACAGCTTGCATTAAGACAGGTCAGACGCACTTCAAGACTCGCATGCGGAGTTCGGAGTTCGCCCCCTCCTCAATCATTTTCTCTAGCTCTCTCAGTTCCGCAATCAGACCTGCATACCATGTCGCATGTCACGGGGGACGCATACGAACGCCGCGGATGACACCGCGACAAATCAGACCGCATTGGACTACTGCGACGCAGCTCATCAGTTGTTCTAAAGTGACTCACGCACCTACACAAGCACGCCTTTTGGCAGCCAGCTATCTGCCGCCCGGGCCGAGAGTATGCAGTCTTTAACCGCCATTTCAATAGCTCTTTCTGTCTCTTTACGTGTCGTCCTGCAGGAAACTAACTTCAGCTCATTGCCTTCGTGCTTTTATCCCAGTTCCCTGTACCATGGCGGCATCAACTAGCCACTCATGGCGGACTTCGCAGGCACTCCTCATCTTCACCTCAACATTAGGATTATTCACAGGTGTGTGGCTCGCAGAGTGGGGGGCCAGAGGTTGCGCTAACAAAGCTATGAAGAGAACTTCCTCTACGCCTTCGTGGTTCCAATCCTCCCGTACATGATCGAACGACGACTTGGACTTGATCCCGTCTACACACAGAGATTCACCGCAGAGCTGCTTGTCATTCTGGGCCTCATATCGATTCCGGCTGCCCCCATCATCGGCCATTTAGCGGATCAGACTACCAGTCGAAAGTATCCGCTTCTGATTTCGCTTCTGGGTTGCACTGTTGGCACATTGCTCGTCGCCTCCACAATCTCAGTATGGCTTGTCTACGTAGGTCGCATCCTGCAAGGCATCGCCGGCACCGGAGCTTGGATCATTGCCTTTGCTATGCTGGCCGAGTCTGCTGGCACGAAGCACACAGGTAAAATCCTTGGCTTGGCAAACAGTTTTGTCACGGGTGGCATTATTACCGGCCCAGCAGTATCAGGAGTGCTATTGGAGTGGCTCGGTTACTGGGCTGCGTGGTCTGTACCATTAGGCCTCCTGTTCATTGATCTCGTGGCTCGCTTGGCCATGGTCGATGTGAGACCAGATGGAAAGGCGAAACCGGAAGCATCAGGAACAGCGACTCCAGCAGAAGAATCAGAGCAAGGCGAAGATTCACCACTGCTTCAAGCAGCCTCAGCCGGGAATGAAGAAATCGCTGAAAAGCCCGCTCGCGGCTTTTACAGCGTGATATTGAGTTATAGTGGAGCCTGGGCAGCGATGGCCAACGTCGTGGCTTTCGGCGTGATCATGTCTGCATTCGACGCCACCCTTCCGCTGCATCTCCGAGATATTTTTGGATGGGGTCCTGCTTCGACAGGCTCGTTGTTTCTTGGTCTGCAGATTCCAGCCATGTTGACAGCGCCGCTCATTGGTTGGCTTCGAGACCGTATCGGACTTCGTTGGCCAACCTCTATCGGCTGGGTCATCACCGCTCCGCTTCTTTGGTTCACTGGAGTGCCTGACAAGTCCAACTTTCTAGGTGTTGGAGATGGAGTTACAGGAGAAAGAGCGTTTGTGGCAACCATCGTGGGAATTGGTCTCACCATGTCCTTGATGCGCGGAGCTGGAGCCTTTCAACTGACGTGTGAGTACTGCCCTTACAAATGAGTGCTACTGAACTGACGTGTATCAAGCGTTACTTTTCGAGCTCAAAGCTCAAGATCCCTGCATGTTTGGTCCAGGAGGTGGTAGCAGTCGCATGTTCTCCCTGACCGAAATCTCTTTCAACATTGGTCTCTTGGTTGGACCCATACTGTGTGCCGCAATAACAGATGCCTTTGGGTATTATTATACAGCCTGCACTTTAGGTGAGTCAGAAGATCGTTTTGCTTTAAAGACATTTCTGACCAGAGCTCTCCAGCTGCCGTTTCCCTGTTTACAGGCCTAACCTCTTTCTTGTTCTTCTCACACCGGTCTCCGCCGCGTGAGGCGATCAGTCAGTCATAAAGCGAAGCTGTGTTACATCCAAGCTGTTTGGACGCAAGTCGAAGAAGTCATTGCATATGACTTCCGTAAAATGGAAACCAGGATCCTGAGATTTGGAACTAAATGCAGTTTTACGACACCCAGCAGATTTTCATCATGGCATGCATTCGATGGTGTTTCACTATTCTCCGAGATCTTCGGAGAGCTCTGGGCATTTTCAGTGCTTGAATCAACAGTCTAGTATTTACTATCTGCAGCGTTTGCAACCCATGTTTGCATCTGAGTCATTGTACCACAGCAACTCTAGGCAGGTCAAGATTCGAGGCACCTTCTATTGATACAAAACACGCTTGTGGTTCCTCTCGCGCGGTCTGAATGAATTGCAGAAGCTATTAGGTCTCCTCCATCTCCACACGAGTAGCAGCCACAGTCTCCATTGGGGCTGAGGACAAATTCCAATCCAGTGCTCCCAGTTTCTCGTGAAACTGATCCCAGAGAGCGCTAGCTTCGTCACGCGCCTTCCCAAAGAGCCTGCATTGTTCGGAAACGGCTCCTTTGCTCGATGTTGTAGCGCTTGAAAAGTTTTCCGCAAAGAGAAGTGCTTGCCACCAAGCGACAATGAGAGCCTTCGAATCCGCTTGCTTCTTCAGCACAATGAAAATGTTCGCTCTGCCCGGCCGGGAGGATTTGTCTTGCCAAAGAATATATCGATCGCTCTCGTATAGTGCCAGGATCTGGTTCAGATACTCGTCGTCCACCTTGACAGCGTTCGTTGTCGTCTGTTGCTCCCCAATTGCGGCCAGCAATCTGGAAAATGGCGCTCCGATGAAGCAATGGCCGATTGCACGATCATCTTTGTTCCTCAATACTCCATCCCGCTCGAAGATGCGCTCGCTCGTCGCTACTTCAGTTGGAGTGGGAACACGACCTTTGCGAAGATGATGGTAGACCAGAGAGGCTCTCTGTCGGTTCAAAGTGTGCATCTTCACGGCACGCACAGCACGCCTGTTGGTCTCGAGATGAATTGACAGCAGTAGAATCAATGCCGTCCAAGTAGCAAATGGTGTTGTGATCCAGGTTATCACCCAACTTCCGAATAGCATACCCGCCAGGGAGATGACAGTTTCCTGACTTGAGTCTTTGGCGTTGAGTTCCCCCAGGTTGCCTTGCTTTGCAAAGTGGGCACTCAGGCTGGCTTTGGCACTGCCAGCTGCAACGCCGCAAAGCGAGCGAAGAATGCTGCTAGTGCTCAGGATCATCACCCGAGTAGGCTTGGGAAAGATCGGAGACAGGCAATCCAGAATGAACCCGGCATCGTTCAGGATATCTGCCAGGAGACGATACATTTTGCACTCTGGCTCGAGGGACAGTCCAAAGCGGTGTGCGAAGAGAATAGTCGTAATACGGCCAATGGAGTCTTGGAGAATTGAGAGTAGAAGAGCAGTCGTGGCATTGGCAGTTGCATCTCCAACTCCGACGCCTTCGAGAACGGCTCGGGAAGAGAGCATGGCAGCGATGCTACTCGAGAAGGCTTGCAGCGAGTCCTGTGCTGATGTCAGAATGGCAATTTCCATAATGAATCATCGAAAGCTCTCACGTAGATCTGATACCTGTCTCCCATTAGCACATGATTACCTGGAGACTCGCGACAGGCCCGCACTCACTCGAGGTAATCGTCTGTGACGCTGTGAGGAAATCCCACAGGCAGAAAAACATCGAGCGCTTTGTGCCAAAGTGAGATGATGGACTTGGAGTTCTCAGGTCGCTACATGCTCATCAGCTCCCATTCCATATGTTGCAGAATATGATATTCACATACAATCACATCAACCCGACTACTCTCCTTCGTGCTGCCCGCACCGTGTACATACGTAGCAACGACATTGTCGGCATCATCGTACTCCCGAATCCTGAATGACTTGGCCGCCATATTGCAGTCGCATTACGTGTAGAAAAGGAGAGACAAGGGGCGGTGGATGTGGGCAAAACATGCCAGATGTCAGATCTTGGCTTGGGGCTCCTTGTCAAGTGTTGAAGCCTCAATCTCCAGGGCATGCAGTCGCGAGGTCACGAGATTTGGCGTCTTGTTTGAGTTACGCGACATCCGCGACGTGCCGATGAAGCTCCATGACGACGGCATTGCTTGTTTCTCTTGTTCCAACACCATTCGCGGCACACCACACTCTGTTTCTGTGGCCGACTAGCATTCGGAAGACGCTTTGCAGCTTCTCGTGTCGCTGCTGCGGACGATGGAGCTCATTCCCGGCATTTTGCCTCCCTCCAAGGAGAACTGGGAATTGATCGTGTGGGGCTGGCAGTTCTTCCCACTGGTCAGTAAACTTCTCAAATGGCTAATATATTCGCTTGGGACACTGACAAAATGACTCTGCAGTTCACGGCACTCCAATGGTTTGTCGACTACTACCCCCAAGGCAAGACATCAGTAGAGTCCAAATGGAATCTTCCAGGAAAGTGGGCATGGCTCATCATGGAGCTTCCGGGCGTCACGATTGTCAACTATTGCGCCCTGGTGATGCCCTCCAAGCTTGGTTTGACTGAAGGACTTCCTTGGGCCAATTGGACGATGATCGGGCTCTACACGATTCACTACTTCTACCGAGCAGTGCTCTCTCCACTCTACCTCAACCCTTCCATGTCGCCAATCCACCCCACCGTGATGGTGAGCGCGTTCATCTGGCAGACGATCAATGGTCTTTCGCTGGGAGGCTGGCTTGCCGGATACGGCCCTACGACAGTCTGGGATTGGGCTGGAAGATTGTACATGATCGAAATCGGACTCGTGATTTGGGGTTGGAGCTTTCTCGGCAACGTCTTTCACGACGACGATCTGCGAGAGATCCGGCGAGCCGCCGCCAGACGACAGAAAGCTCAGGCAGATAAGGACGGCAAGCCAGTCGCAGGGACCGACAAGCTCTACATGATTCCGAAGAATGGCTTGTTCCACTTCATCTTGTACCCCCACTACCTGTGCGAGTGGTTCGAGTGGGCGGGGTTCTGGATGATTGGCGGGCTTGACTGCGTTCCTGCCAGAACCTTCCTCTTCAACGAAATCTCCACAATGCTCCCTCGTGCATTGAGTGGCTACAGGTGGTACGTGGAGAAATTCGGGAAGGAGAGAATCGGCAAGCGAAAAGCGATAATTCCTGGGCTCTTGTGAGCACCAGCTTGATGGGTATCAAAAGAGCGCGCTAAGAACGCTTGTGAGAATGGCAACGACTACTCCGACAGCGCCAAAGCGGACTGACACGCATTGCACAGCGGATACCCCTGACTTTTCGCGGCGTAAAATAGCGCTTTTCATCCTTACTTAATATTATGTCTGAACACCCATGTAGAAGTCAAAGTCTCCATGCCCTCCAAATGCAGTCGCCGCATCATTTTCTGCCAGCTGTTCCAAGAGACTCAAGAAAGGATCGCTTTCGACTTCTGTGTGAGCGGACTCTGCGCTCCCATTGAAGCTGCCTGGTGTCGTCTGGTCAAGCACACGACCTTGGTAAGGATCAAACCCTATCGGGTTCGGCATGCCAATGGCGGATGGCATGGGGCTGAAAGTGAGGTTGGGCGGGAGTGTGTCTCCATCGAACAGCATCGGATTTTGCTGCTCATGCATCTCATCCACTTCCTTGCCGGCGGACTGTTCGTCAATAACTGCAAGTTCCGCAATGCTTTGCATTGGAGCTTGGTGTTGAGAGGGTTGTGTCATGAGGTCTTGCTTCGGCGGAGTTGGATAAGGCAAATTAGGCGCTGTCGCTCTTCGCTTCTTCGGCTTTCGTATAGGTCCGTTACTCTGCGGAACGGGCTGCGATTGCACTGCAGGCAAACGAGCATCCGGGCGCCACAGATTATTGCCCTCTCGATGCATGCCATCGTTCACACCAGTGTCCACGATAATGTCGGAGAAGCTGACGTGAGCACCATCGATGTAGCATCCAGGATATCTGTCGAAGAAGTCTTCCATTTGGAAGACTGGAGAAAAGCGCATTGGACTGCTTGCCAAGGCCTTTACGAGCTGTGCATGGCTGGCATAGACTGCTTGCAGGGTGTCGCGTTGATGTTGCACACCCGCCCAGATGGATCGTAGATCGGTGAGCTGCACCATAGCTCGATGCAAGAACTCTGCACTACGACTGAAGGCATCTCCATCTCGATAGGATAGGTAGTGAACGCCATGGACGTGAATGGTGCCTGCCGTGCAGACTGCATATCCGACAAAAGACGGCCAGTCGAGGAGGGCAGTGTTTTTGCCAATCTCTGCCAGTTCAGCAATGGCATTGGCATGCATGAAGCACAAATTGGTCGCTTCAATCTGCCATGATTGGTGCTGACCGGTACCAGAGAGTTCTGCCAGGTCGATGGGCAGGAATGGGCGGTAGATGAGGCAGTGTACAAGGTGGTAGATCAGCTTGCTCAGGACCAGTGTGGAGCTATCATGTGACCCAAACAAGGTGTCGATGGAAGTGAAGGTGTCCTGCGTAGCTGCAGCCCAGTAGTCCAAGTCGGATCGAATCCTGGACAAGGTGGATTGTGCATGCCAAGGGAAGTGCGAGTCGCCCTTCACACCGCCAGCGGCAAGGTAGCGATTGGTGATACCGAGCACACGGACAATTTCAATCAGCATAGCACCACTCCCCTGGGCGGCATTGGAGACTCCCAACCCCTGTCCCGCGCTTGGAAAGAAATTGCCGTCCACGAGGACCTGAGATCCCTGGGGTTGCCAAGCTGGCAGTCTCAGGTAGATGGATTCGTCGGCAATGAGTGAGGGTCGCTTCGAGCCGCTCACGGTGAAGCGATCCATCAGGTAACAGGTCCAGAACAGCTTCCGGCGACCCTCTCGCTCCGAGGATGCAATGCGGAGCTCTGCTGGCAATTCGCGGTGAAGATTCAGTGCGAACGCCATGCTGACGGCGTGTGTGAGCACCATGTAGCATCTCTTGCCGCGGCCATTCTGGAAGTTGGCCATGGCCAGGAGCAACAGTGCCTGCAGATTGTCAATATTCGGCTCGTCGACATCGATTAGTGCTCGTGCCCGATGCACATGATCTTGACTGGACCGAACAGCTCCTCTGTGGCCACCGCACAGATGAGGCACATATCGTATAGCCACTGCGTGTATCGCGTGGACGAGGAACACGGGAAGCCTTCCGTCTCGGAGCCGCTGTCGTGTCGCTGTCTCGTCCAGGATATAGTATGGTTTGTTGTGCAGTCGGGCGAAAAAGGTATCGAGCAAGGCATCGGTGAAGGCCATTGCCTCTCGAGCTGGTGGCGCGGGTGGTGCTGGCTCAATTGGCATCGGTGCTGATCTCACTGGTCTCAGCTCTGCGAAGTCGAAGTCTTGCACACCAGGTGGAGTCCTCGCCACTTCTGCTTCCTCGCCTTTCTCAGAAGCCTGCTTGTCGCTTTGCGGGCTGGTTGAATGTGCGTCCTGCGCAGCATCTGATTTTTGCTCATCCTTCAGTCGTTTCTCCAGTCCATTGACACGCTTGAGTAGGGCCTCCAAGACGTCGGTCTTGGGCCCTCGCTTCTTTGGTATGGCGTCTTCGAAGTGTCAGCTCTCGCGGGGTTGACGCGCGACTGAGTGCCATACCATAAATGCAGGGACAGTTGAAGACCTGGCACGCTTCGCAGCTCGGTGTGGTGCGATTGCATTTGATCTGGCTGAAGTCAGCGCGCAACCTCACAGCGGCACTTTTCTCGAGATTCATAGACGGACCTTGCGCTTCCGGCAGCTCTTGCAATTCATCGCTTCTTTCTGATCGCCATTCGTCTTCCTGACCGGCAGGCGCTCGATTGGCCTCGCAATGGTGGCCATGTCTACACTGTTCTGCTGTGCTATGGCCATGGTCATGCTTGTGTCATCGGTATTCCATACCCAGGTGGAGAGGAGCAGGAAGCATAACGTGTGCCGAGGAAGCCAGAAAAGATCAAGGAGCAACAAGAGAGCAAGCTTGGAGTTAAAGCAGGATAGGTCAATCGTGTCTGTCGCTTCGCTTGTGGAGCCGGTACGCCATACTGCGACCATTCACACTAGGTTTAACCCCAAGTTTACAGATCACGGGCACGAGGGGCGGGGGAGATCTGCAGGGCTCATACTACCACCCACACCCACGCTGCTGCGTGCTAGCCATGCTGCGACTTACGGAATCTGGGTAGCATGCGGTCGATCCGACAAACCGCCTTGCCTGCTGCTCAGGTCGGCAAGATGTCCGCAGGATGGGCAAGCTTTGATGGGAAATATGCAAGCCACCTCCACTCCCGGCGCAGAGTGCCTGTTCTGGGGTGCAGGGCGAGTATGGGGCAATAAATTGGACCAGCGCAGAGTCTCCAGAGACGACTGGTCTCTTTCGCGTGCCAGCCTGACTGACGATGCAGGCGTCGGCTCGCGACGGACTATTCTGGAAGCACAAGAATAGTCTACAGGCTGGTGAGGGGGAGCGACAGGGCGAGGGCGAACCGAGCATGCGCTAGCAATTTGTGTTTAGCCGGGGACACTGTCGTGACTGTGCACGTGGACACCCGCGGTGCACACCTGTCAACGTTCCAGAAAGATGGCGACAACCACGATCATGATATCGGGTGGTAGTACACGGGACCTCGTATTCGAGTTTCGTGAGCCGCTCACGACGTGCTGTTGTCCTCGTTGCCGCTCAGTCGAGGTGCTCATTTCGGCTTTCGATGCAACGGACCCGAGGGAGCTCTGATCATACGTACCTGTTGCATAGGCTTCCTTTACGAGCTGCTACCATAGTAACTTTGGTAGTCAAAGTCTGTGTGCAAGAAAAGCAGCTTTTAGCCTCATTCACGCGGCTAAGGTTGGAAATGCGCAAGATCAATGACGATTTGAGCTACGGGATGTTGCAAACCGTCGGGGTGCATCGGCCCGAGATGAACTCTGCAGCAGAGCCCAACACCTACCCTAGCCGACCTTCCCCATATGGAGCGCTTCTCAAAGACAGAGACCGTGAATGGCCGAAAGACTACATAGGAAAGCCTGAATCGCTTGCGATAAGGACTGTTCTGCCCTACACTGTACCAGTGTGCCTGCATGCCCTATAACCCGCACCACCAACGCCGTGTTACACCTGCCCTGCATAGCTGTCATGTGTATAGTCCCCTGCCAGCTGCGAGCCTCACAAAGTCACACGGGACATCCTCACCCACTAGGCTCCGGATCGCCTCAACGACGATGCGGGAGACGTAGTCTGCACAAGGATAAGCTGCCCATCCCAAGGACTCCGCGATCGACACCGAGTCCCCATTGCCTTTAATGCCATTGGATAGATCAAGGAAGATCTTGCCGGCGGACGTGGCCCTTTTTCTGTTCTTCGCCGTGAAGTGTTTCAAAACAGGCACTGCTGCCATGGATCGTTCCGCTGGCAACGCCGAGACGATGGCGAATGGCGATTCAATGGCATCAAGGTCGCCGAGGCCTTGCAGCTGCTTGTGACCTGACGACTGGAAGCCGATGGTGTACAGAGCCCCAATATCCAAGCTGGCAAGTGCATATATTGCAGCTGCAGCCTGACCCTCACTGTTTGCAATGACGATCGCAGCTCGGCCAGCGTAGGCGCTCGGAACGAAATCCCGAGTCAACGTAGCTCGAATGCCTTTCCACGCGACATTGTCCGCAATGAAAGTGTTGCCACTTTTGGTTTGACGTACAGCGACGGTGTCGACTTGTCCAATGGCAGATGCAGATTCAGTGAGAGTTGGCAAGTATGTTGCGTTCTCCACCCCCAACGGAGGATTGATGTAGGCGCCCCCAAACTGCGCTCTAGCGAGATATGGCTGCAATGAACTACTCGCAGGCTGCTCAACGCATATTAGGCGATGTGGCAAACTGAGCTCGTTGAGACATTTCTCAAGGAACATGGCATGACCATTCGTCCGCACGCGCCCGATAGCGTGAATGTCTAGCTCGGGCATCTGACCCATCGAGTGAAGCATTGAATTGATCTCAGCGGCGCTCAGCTGCCCAGGTGCGGCAATGAGTGGCATCAAAGGATGGGTGATTGGTGTGAAGACTTTGTTCAGCGTCCTCGACAATTGGCCAGCGACTCCCATGTTCAGCCCGGAGAATGGTGGATGAGATTGGCCTTGAACTGTCGATCGAAAGTACTCCAGCTCGTAGTTGTCTTCCATGCTGCTCACGAGTGCAATCATCTTGACCACGTCGCTGTAGAGGGCACTTTCCTGGAAGATTTGCTGGGCGTGCGGCGAAGTCCATTTGAATCGTCCGGAAAAGTCGTGCCAGGCAGATATGATCTTGCTATGTCCCTTCTCGGCAGCGAGCCTTCGCCTGATCTCCACCGGCAGCCACAGCTCAACGTCGATATACTCGCAGCCCCATTGCATAGCTTTGCGCAAGTAGGTGTAATACAATTCTGGGTTGTCCATAGGGAAGCGGCCATTTTCGCTTGTGCAGCGTGTGGTGAAGATGATCGGCAGCTCGGTTCGTTGACGGAGGAGCATGAGCTGCTCACCAACATACTTCAGACTTGGCACAGATCCAAAGTTGTTGTCAGTCTCCGGATCACGCAAAAGGTCCACACGAAGTTCAACTGCGTCGGCACCCACCGACAAGATATCCAAGTTTGGCAGAGCCGCGCGAATGTCAGAAAACGTCATGCAGAGCATCGTCGTCCTTGGCTTTCGTCTGAGGTCTTCATGAGGCTTGGACTGACCCAGCACAAAAGCCAGGAACCTTGCCACATCCCGCCGAATCGGCGTCGTCTTGGAATACAGATACTCGTAATCGTAATTGTCCGTTCGGTTTTCGTTGCTTGAATCTCGTCCATCGACACAGCGGGTCATGATAATCGTCCTGTCCAAACTCCGTAAAGACTCCGGCACCGTAATGAAATCCTTGTCCAGTCCCACCACAGCCTCATCCGACCACCCTCGAGCACCCTCTAGGCCATCGACGAGACGATAGGCATGTCCCAACACGTCTGCGATGATGCGCGTAATCTCTTCTTGATCTTTGTCGAAGATGACGAGCAGTCGCGGGGGCTCATTATGGATGATTTCTTCAATCTTCATCACTCCATTGGCTTTGTACATGACAGCAGGCATGGGACCTACTGCCATTGAGAAGAAAGTTGGAATTGGTTTGCCCTCGCGACTGCACGTCACCGAATCGAGATATCACTCGCACCGTGGCCTGGGATGAGGTCAGCTTCGTGGACGACGTAGCAGCATCCTGTCCATGGCGACTCACCTAGATGGGTACTTTGGGTTGGTCGGACAAGCTGTGCGTCGGTCAACCAAACGCACATGGTGTGTCTGCAACCAGGATAGTGTCCACCCGAGTGGAACTGGATGGGAGCAGTGTTATACAGCAGAGGCTGCCGCTTAATTGCCCCGAGATGAATGCTCGATGGATGTCGGCAGCGATAAGGAAGAATTAGGATCAAGCGCTGTATCAAAAGAGTGCCGCAACCACCGGCCTGAGGTGATCTTGGTCGTGGCGGAGCTGCATGGTGATGAGCTGCACGACCGAAGTGTAGTGCTCGTGGCCATCGCCGGTTAAACTGTTTTCCATGCTAGGAAGAATACCTCCACGAATCAAGGAGAAGGATCAGCGACCAGTCCCCTCATTTCCCCGCCAAGCCTCGGCTCCACTCCGCGTGAGGCTTCTAGGCGTCACTTCTCACTTCCCACAATGGACGGCATAAATTCCGATTATCATTGAGTTGAGAAGACGTTGCGATGGACCATGATGGGCATCCCCGTCTGAGAACAGGACCAGGAGCATCCGTATCAAAATGGACGAATGCCACGGGACGCACAAAACCCGGCGATTCGCACATCATCACTTATCTGCGGCGATGTGATGGACGATTCCACCATGAAGACTCTAGTGATAGAGAATCGCCATTCGCCAATCCAGACGACGCAATAGAGTCGCCGTTCCAGTGTCATAAGCAAGATGTTTGACATAGATAAGCAGCAATGACGCCACAATCATCAACATTCAACAATCCTCGTAAAGAATCCGGCATTCCAGCCTTCAGGCAATTCCACCAACGGGACGTGTGCAATCCCGAGAAATGTCTCTCACTTTTCGCTGACACTTGGGTCATTTCGCACCGAGGCGGAGAGATCCTTCTGTGATCGACATATACCGAAACATTTTCGTAGCATGATCTACGGGCATATGACATCCGGATCGTCGAGTGAAGCTTGATCCAAAAGGCATTGGGAGATAAAACACAACTGATTGGAGAATCTCCTTGTAGATCTGCCTGTTCTAGGAGTTTCGGATCATTGGAAAGACAAAACCAGAATGCAAGTCATGAGTTTTGCCGGCAACGAAATCCTGGTCGGCGGACAAAGGTCACGTCACACTGCCTGTGAATCATGGCAGATTGATCAAACCGAAGGGAGTTGCCCGATTTGGATATGCCGACGCGGTACAGCCTATCTACGCTTTGCATCTGATTTTCTCACTTGTACCAAATGGAGTCAATCCCAAGATCAAGCTAACGGCAGATGATATGTAACCGGCCAATGTAAACGTTCACAAGTGTAGCCACTCACTACTCGCGGCAATGCACGCTGCCACCGAATTCTTCCACGACTCTAAATAGCGCTGGACTTGTCGTGTGTCAGCAGCGGCTAGTTCTGTAGCACCTGTTTCTCCGTGCAACGGCTTGCTTTCGTCATTGAAAACAATCGCGGCGACCTCCACAACAAGCCTAGATCTGGATTTGGAGAACATTGGACGTATGATATCATAGTGGCATGGCAGCAGACAAGATATCTACTCTTCCTGCTAGAAATACGGTGGTACATGTACACTACGCCAAAGTTCATTCGAACCACATTCCAACACTTTCATAACTAAAAGTCCCGTCTGTAGATACGTCAATCGCTTCTAACAGGCATCCTTTTGATTTGTATCACCATAAAGTTCACCTTTTGAAGTCACGACACAATAGACCAGACGTGTACGTAGTATGCAAAACCAGCCCAGCAAATCCTGCGCAGAGCGCAAGCTCAAACACCCAGATGTGATGGAAGCAAAGTGCCCCGTCGAACTTTCGTAAAGAGAAAGTCAACCTTTCCCGCTGCGCATACAAAATCAGGCCAATCTACCTGGCTGTTCAAAAGGCAACCTTCCCCGGGGCCTTGATAACGCGAACCAAAACTATCCAGCTGTGCACTTGCAACAAGCCATATCCTGCCAACACCTAAGCAATCCACCCAGCTAAGCAAACACCTACCTCTCCTCTTTCGTTGACAGCGCGAGCCAACCTATCCGGCTCAGTCCAGGCCAACGTACCCAGCTGCGGAGCACCCGACCTATCCTGCCGAATCGAAATCGACGTAACCAGCCAAAGAGCGCGCGACGTATGCTACCGAACGCAAGCCAAGTCACCCAGCGGAGCCAAGCGTGACCAGTGCGTTTCCCCAGTTCCAACCCAACTTATTCAGCTGTGCACGAAACCTACCTCCTTTGATTCTCTGACAGCGCAAGTCAACTCGTCCATACCAAGACTCGCAAGAGCGGCCTATCCCAGTAGCGTAGGTAATCCCGCAGAGCGAAGCCACCCTGCCCGAAACCCGCAAATAGCAAGGAACGAACCTACCCGAATGCGTAGCACAGCAGAAGAGAAGCCCACACAACACCCAGCTGCATACCATACTCCCAACGCCAATCCCACCTACCACGCCACGCATAATCATTCGCGCAAACCCATATGCTCACCAACCCTTCGAAACAAGACGAAGACGAAGGAAAAAAGAAAAAGGCAACCCCACTCATCTCCCCACGAAAAATCCAGCCCAAAGGAAAAAAAAAAGACGAAACATGACCAACAATCAAAAAGCTTAAATAAATAAAATAGATGATTCAAGAATTATCTCTCTCACTCTAGCAGCTATACGCTTCTCTTCCTTCTCCCTTCTCCCCTCTCAGCCCCCGGCCGACAGAGCCACACATACACATCTCCAAGCCAGATCCAAAGATGAAAAGACAAAGACAATACGTAGGTACTACGTCTACACGACGTACCAAAATATGACACATCTGCTGCTGCTGATAAAAAGTCGCCTTCCCTCCGAAGACCACCTACTCGTCAAAGTCGTGAAAAAGTTTCTGGCACTGCGGCTCATGCAAAAAAAAAATTGTAATTTCTGTTTCCTGTTGTACCTGCTGTTCCTTTTCTCTTCGCTGTATTGGAAATTCGGGCTACAAAAAAAGTTCTAGAGTACTGTGGGGAATAGAAGGAGTTTACTGGTAACCAGCCGGGGCCTCAGGAGAGGAAGGGTGGCTGGGAACCGGGGTCACATAAGCGGTGGAAACTGGGTATTCGGCTGGGTGGGTTGGCTTCTCCTCAGCTGGTTTGGTGTAGGTTGGCTTCTCCTCGGCCGGGTAAGTTGCTGGGTAAGTTGGCTTGGACTCAGCTGGGTAGGTTGCTGGGTATGTTGGCTTCTCCTCAGCCGGCTTGGTGGAAGTTGGCTTCTCCTCAGCTGGGTAAGTTGCTGGGTATGTTGGCTTCGACTCAGCGGGGTAGGTTGCCGGGTAGGTTGGCTTCGACTCAGCAGGATAAGTTGGCTTTCCAGTCTTTGTGTAAGTCATGAAACCAGTTGGCTTGGCATGACCAGAGGTGGGGTATCCCTTGCCAGTTGGGTACTTTGGCATCTCCTCCGCTGGGTAAGTTGGCTTAACCGGATACACGGACGACTTAGCTGGATAGCTTGGCTTCTGCTCCATTGACTTCGTTGGCTTGGGCGAGTCGACGTAGACAGTCTCCTTCTGGGTCACAGTGACGGTGGCGTACTTGCAGTCCGTCTCGGCCGACTTAGTTGGGTAGACGGTGACGTAGTTTGTGATGGTTGAGGTAGTCTTGACGGTGGTGAAGCTCTGCTCCGGCTTGGCGGGATAGGTCTGCTTTGGCTGTTCTGGAGATGCTGGCGAAGTTGGCTTGTAGGCTGGCTGAGTTGGCTTCTGCGCATACTTTGTCTCGGTCAAGTAGACAGTGGAAGTGCTCTTGACGGTGGTGGTGATGACAGTGGTGGATGCGCCGTAACCTTGAGTGTAGGTCAAAGTCTTGTCATAGACGATCTCGGACTTGGAAGCGTAGCCAGAAGGGATTGGCTTCTTCTCCGGGTAGCCAGTGCCCTTTGGTGGGTACACCGGGTGAGTCTCGACAGGCTTGCTGGGGTAGACCGGCTTGGACACCTCAGGCTTGTAGACGGGCTTTTGCAGAAATGGTCAGTGGCAAGTACGATAATGTCCAAAGTACTTTTACGTTGTCTGGACAGGGCTTCTCGCGACTAAGCTTACCTTGCTCTCCTCTGGCTTGGCGGGGTAGGTCTCCTTTGGCTTGTAGGGAACCTCGCTCTTGGGGCAGTATGTCTGAAAACCAAGTCAGCGCAAGAAAGGAGAGTTGCGGACGCAGTCTTCGCGAATTTGCGTGTGCTACGAAGTGGAACACTTACGGTGTACACAGATTCAGTGGTGGTGACGTGAGGGTAGCCATCCTTGGTGATGGTCACGTATTTGGTGCTGGTGAGCGTAGCATACGTGTAGTCATCGGAAGTCTTGGTGAATTTCGATGGGTGAGCCGAGCTTGGCATGTACGGCTTGTACTCGGAGCTGCTCTCGGTGCAGGAAGTGCTCTCCTTGGCCGGGTAAGTTGGCTTCTCCTCCGCTGGGTGGGTAGCTGGATAGGTTGGCTTGGATTCAGCAGGATACGTCGGGTGCTCCTCAGCTGGGTAGGTGGGCTTCTCAGCGGGATATGTTGGCTTGGATTCCGCTGGATAGGTGGCTGGGTAGGTAGGCTTCTCCTCAGCTGGATAAGTTGCCGGATATGTTGGCTTGGAATCGGCGGGATAGGTAGAAGCTGGGTAGGTGGGCTCAGCCGGGTAGGTCGACTCGACCGGGTAGGTCGGCTTGTCGACGGGGGATTCATAGCCCTTTGGCTGCTCACC
>ANSM01006452.1:0-10413 GCA_000347735.1 Cercospora canescens BHU | reverse complement strand
CAGCTGCCGGCATCGGCCGCCGTGACGGTCTGTCGCTTGGAGGAGTCGTTGAGGGCGGAACAAGCAAGACGGAAGTCGGCAAACTTGGTG
The DNA here is from genome assembly GCA_000347735.1 of Cercospora canescens BHU. Lineage (NCBI taxonomy): Eukaryota > Fungi > Ascomycota > Dothideomycetes > Mycosphaerellales > Mycosphaerellaceae > Cercospora > Cercospora canescens. The sequence continues at coordinate 10,323 of ANSM01006452.1, read as the reverse complement.
CCATAGTCATCACCATCATGGCGGCCCACTCACGTCCTTGGGCGCAGCATAGCGCAGTACCGTGCTGCGTATGCGATGGAAGGCATCGACTGCCGATTGTGTAGCACTTTCTCGCCGCGTGAGCTCTAGTCTGTCTTTGACAAGCTACTCAGCATTACCGGTAAGGAGGGTGATCTCGCTGCCCGTTTCTGTCTTTTCTCACACGTGCTCTCGCGCACTGCGCCGTCCGTTTTCTAGTCCCAACGTTTTGCAAATCTCCTCGGTCGTGAGCTCATGATTCACAGCTAGCATCTCGAACCAGAGCAGTTGCCAGCCAAGCATGAGCCAAGATCACAACTCAGACTCCCCCCGAGCAGATCCAGACCACGAACACCTGGAGAAGTTCGAGGAGCAGTCTTTTAGTGAAGACGACCGCCATGGAAGCTCCACAGCCTTCACGCGAAAACCGGACGCCACAACGTCAGATAGCGAAGAAATTTCGAGGATCGATCCAAGAGGGCGCAATCTTTCACTCTCTTCCAGGTCATCTGAAGATACGCAAAGGACCGTCTCAGAAGGCCACGACCCTCAAGTGACAGCCCATCGGTCACGCAGTCGAGGTAACCACAGTCGAGCGCACTCCTCCACCCGCTCCGTAAGGCGTGAGGCAATCAAAGTGCCCAAGTCCGAACGTCGAGGTCTTCTTGCCAGATTCTGCTTTTTCGAAGAGGTCACGAACGCACAGGATTTCTCTCGGAGAAAAAAATGGACCATTACTGCAATAGTTGCTGTGGCAGGTGCTGCGGCGCCCATGGGATCTTCCATTGTGCTTCCAGCTTTGGTGGACATCACTCGAGAATTCAATAGCACTCCCACCATTGCTAACCTGAGTGTGGCCATGTACATGCTTGCCATGTCCATTTTCCCTCTGTGGTGGAGCAGTTTCTCGGAAACGCTGGGACGCCGGACGATCTACGTGGTCTCATTCTTCTTGTTCCTCATATTCAATATCTTGGCAGCGGTCAGCTCGAGCATGGCGATGTTCATTGTGATGCGATTGCTAGCCGGAGGGGCTGCTGCTAGCGTGCAAGCGGTTGGAGGTGGAACTATCGCAGATGTGTGGGAAGTCAAAGAGCGTGGAGCTGCGATGGGAATGTTCTATCTAGGGCCCTTGTGTGGGCCGCTCATATCGCCAATCCTGGGTGGCGTGTTTGCTCAGACATTGGGATGGCGATCAGCGCAATGGTTCCTCGCCATTTTCGCGTAAGTTGAATGTGACGCGAAAGGCTCCAGCTAGCAGCGCGGCTCCCAGTCCACAAAATCGCGGAATAGATCAACGCGTACGCTAACATCAAGCTCGTTCAGGGGACTTTTGTGGATCTTCGTCGTAGGGGCTTTGCCAGAGACACTGCGACGCCGTAAGCCACTTGTGATCGAAGCCGAGCAAGAAGCAGCGCCGGAAACAGATGAGAAGGTCATGCCGCGACCTGGCCTCGCTCGACTGGCTACTACTCAGTCCGTCAAAGTTCAGTCCAAGAAATACTTGGTCATGGCACGCAGAATTTTCATCGACCCCCTACGCGTGATCTTGTACATGCAATTCCCTGCCGTTGCGATCTTGGTTGCATATGCAGCCTGGACATTCGGGGCACTCTATGTTCTCAACATCTCTGTGCAAGCGACGTTCACAAAGGCGCCTTACAACTACAACAGTATCATCATCGGATGCTTGTACATTCCTAATTCTGCAGGCTACTTCTTATCCTCAGTGCTAGGCGGACGTTGGGTCGATCGTATCATGCACCGTGAAGCTACAAAGGCTGGCAGATATGATGAGCGAGGCAGACTGATATTCATACCGGAGGACCGCATGAAGGAGAACGCGTATCTGGGAGCTGTTCTATATCCTGCCAGTCTTCTTGCATACGGTTGGTTTGCCGAGAAGCATGTCAACGTTGCTGCCGCTTTAGTGGCCAATTTTTTCTTTGGTACGTCTTTTCCACATGATCTTGGGACAGACGAATGCTCATGGAGTCGAATAGGGCTGGGAAGTATGCTGATCTTCGCACTGGTGACCACTATGTTGACCGAATTCATGCCGAGGAGGGCAAGCAGTGGGGTATGTATGCTGATTTGACATTCCGCTCAGGCGTTGACAGTCCCCCAGATTGCACTCAACAATTTCGTACGCAACATCCTCTCCTGTGTTGGCTCCATTGTGACAGAACCCATCATCAACGGCATCGGGGACGGCTGGCTCTTCACTGGACTTTCAGTCATCGCCCTCGTCACCGGGATATTCACGGTGTGGTCGATGAAGAAGCTGGGTCCTCGCTGGAGAATTGCCATGGATAAGCGATTGGACAAGATCATGGGAGATTGAAGAAATACCTACCTGGCAGTGCTGCGCGCGGACCGCCAGCTTTCCACTGGGCTCCATATACCCGAGCTCTCCGGAGACTCCCTTGCAACTCCATCTGGCCCATACCGGCCCACATCCCATGGGAGACGGACGAAGAAATTGCTCTGATCATCACTTCCGCCGTCATTTCCAGGCCAAGGCTGTTCATTGGGCGGCAGGAAATCCTGTGGGCGATCTTTTTCGAAGGTTCCCATCTTCAGCTGCCTCCACATGATCGGTATCGAGTACCAAAAAGGAAGGGCCATGATGAAGGCACCAAGTACGTTCCAGATACTTGGGTACGCAATTTCATCGGGCCAGACCTGGACTCGCTTGCGACCATTGTGAACCACCTCCCATGCCACGTAGCTGTCCTTGGCAGCGGCCCGCCATTTGGCTCTTCTGACCAAGGCCAGAATCGCAATGTACAGGAACCAAAGCGACCAGAGTACCGCTTTCGTCCATTCGCAGCTTTGCAACAGTGGGACAGCCAACTTGTTGAGTGTGCTCTGCACTTGCTCAATAAGTGTGATGATGAAACTTGCGACGCCAAGAGAAAGGCTGAGCCAGGCGAACCAGCTCCAGCGTTCCTACTCCTGGGCTGATCGATGGTAGTGTCGACCCCACTCGTATTGTCCTGGACCTCCAGCTTGTGATTCATTGGGCCAGCCGAGATTGCACATCGTGTATATCATAATGAAGCAGATGTTCATCTGCCAGCCCCAGTAGAACATCATGAGGAAGCTTTGGCGCTGGAGGCGGTCTTTGATGCTGGCGCGAGCTCCAGCGAGGGTCGCTGTGGCGGAGTCACAAGTTGTGGAATGTTCGGACATCATTAGGTCGTGGACGCAAAGACTCCGCGAAATATGAGCCGAGAGAAGTGGGGTTTCTACCAATACCTGGATGCGAGAGGATACAAGGTAGAAAAGGAAGCAAAACTCATGACTATGGCAAGTGAAGCCCTTGTTGCTACCTGAAGAAGCCACATCTAGTTGTATCCGGCAACCGCGACAGTGTCAGTAAGAAAATTCCTCACAATGCACGTTTATCAGAGGTGCTGCGACAGCTTGCACTTGTATCGCGGCTTTGCGCAAATCAGTCAACATGCCACGCGGACCACAAGCCGCTACAAGTACATCGTCGCTTTCCACCAGACCTTCCATGCTTTTACCCAGGAGTGAACTGATGTTCGGACGACCATATTCGGCGGCTGCACCCCGAACCGTACTTGATGATCTCGTTGACACGGATGGTTCGACAGAAATGCTCTTGAGGTCCAAACCCTTCTCTACATCATCTGCTGTTGGAGATGTCTGTGAAAGGCTCGATTCGTAGCTCTTCTCTCTCGTCTGCCGTGGACATTGAGCCGGGCTTGTGACAAAAAGTGTAACGTTCACTCTGGAATTCGCTCGCAATGCCGCTAGCTCGTGCTCGAACCATTTTTGGGCCTCTTTATGTCTGACGATCCAGATAAAGTCGAGCGTTTGACCATCCCTCGGCGTGCGGCGCTTGCTCGCCCACTCCATTGCCAGAGCGATCGTGAATGTGGCACCGCTTCCCCCTGCCACAAGCACGATTTTGTTATACCTGTGCAAATCAGGGACTTGGCCATACGCACCCTCGACTGACGCTTTGAGCTTGGAGCCGAAATGTCGATACGCTTGCTCGTGGAGGCTGTTCGAGAAGCCATCCCGTGATTTTGCGACGAATGTAGCAGGATCAGCAGACACGAGGGTGAAAGGATGTCTCTGAAACAGTCTAACACCAGGTATCCAGATGAAAGCGTGGGAGCCGGGCCGCGATTTTAGCCCATGGTGCATGGTCACCTTCGTCGCGCCGTCGGGGAGTGGCGTCAAAGTACAGTAGTTCCCGGCACCGTGATAGAGCCATCGTGTTAGTTGCAGAGACTTATCTGTAAACCATAGAGCGGCGGCCACGATGGTGATAATCAACGCCTTCAGCGCGATTTCGGGCCTGTGGAGTCCGACAGCAACGAGAGTGGTAGCGGCCAGTAGCTGATGTGAAGCGTAGAACGCTTCGTACATACGGCGTCGGATCGGAGCGATTGCGGTCACCAACATACAAATCATTGCTGCACCGGCAACATTGCCAGCATGCTGGAGAGGCATATCGAGAACCTCTAGGTGGCCAACCTTAGCAAGGCCATATGCGTATGTGATAACGTGCCTGATCGAACCTACGTCAGCAAGTACCTTTGACATGACTTCGAAGCTCAGCATTGAGATCCAAGTGGGCGACCACCCGACAGTTAGAGAACTACAGACACGAGATGGGCAATGCTTGAAAATTGATCAAACATACAGGATCATAAAGACAATGACAGTATAGCCACTGCATCGATGCAATACATTGAGGTTGTCGTACGAGTATCCTGCCAGCGGAGAAAGAGGTGTATTCTTGAGGGCCAAGAAGACTGTCAGGCACAAGTTGCAGAGTGACATCCAGCCGAACCTCTTTGCCAATATCGTCAACAGTGCCTCCTTGTCTGGGCGATCGTAAAAGGTCAGAGCGACATTGATCCCAATGTACACCAGAATGAGCAGTGCCTGTTTTGGCCAGATTGTTAATGGCCCTAATGCTTTTGATCGGCCAAGTCTTTGAGACATTAGTGATGACCTGCGGTATGCTGATCGAATCGCGCTTGAGTTCTTGGCCCATCTCGACAGAATCACATGGGTCCAGTGAGAAACGATGAAAACACCAATCAACCCAATGATTGCCAGGCCGAAGTATTTCGCAGTATCTTGATTCTTGCCCTGCCAAACCTTGAAGAGCGAGATCAGGGCCAGGTCTTCCGGCGTGACTGCGGGAGGTCCATGCTGTGTTCCAGACATGATTGAGATATGAGTTCAAATGATGAAGCGACAAAGAAAGAAAGCATGGTGCGAGCGTGTATACAAGCGAGTTATCTTATACTGACCGCTCTATCGCCGTCGTCGTCACTTGTGCACTTACCGTATGTGCTCCCAAGACTGATCATATGCTTCCAAGCATCGGGTAGGCGAGATAGGACGAGTGTGAGAACGCCAGCCCAGTGAGGTCGCCCGCAATGGTGACGCAAATCCTGATCCGGCAGAATGACATGGTCTCGTCAAAGCCGTGAGCTTACATGAACAAAGCCATCACACCCACGTTGATGATGCCCCGGCCAATCCAGGTCGATTCTTGATGCGAGTGACTTTGTCTGGACTCTCGTGGCTCATCGGAAGCGATACGCAAGCGTCGGCTTCTCGTGTGATTTGCAATTATGTCGGGACTTGACCCATGCGCGGCTGTTTCAGAAATCTGAGATGCAGAACGGATGCAGAAAGAAAAATTTGTGACTGGAGCATTTTCAAGCTGTTGGGGCACGTAGACCATATGTGATTGCCTCAGTGGCGTCTCACGGTGAACTGCGGTGGGTCGGCTACCAGGTTCTCGCATATCCGGAGGTGCAGCGGCACTCCAAGTATACTTTGTTTGCCGGACTTCGCGAATCTTGCAGTACCCTCGCAGAAACAACGTGTAATAAGGCTCGTCCACATTGACAGACTGCAGTGTAGTCTGCACTGGTGCTGTGTTGTCGAACGTAAGGCTGCGGCTTGGCATACTTTGACAGCAGCACGAGCAAGCATCTTTGAGACACAACGTGGTCTCTTGAGCCTGTGGCAGTGGCTTCAACAGCGGACGCCCACTATCGCCTTGAAGCGGTGTGCAGGAGCGATCTGTGAGCGGAAGACTGCGTTGTGCAGTGTTTCGTATCAAACTCCGAATCGCCAAGGCGCCCGTTGCGTGCACGCACTTTGTCGGTGCGATGGCTCGCCAGCACAGTACACGATGATGCGTCTTGCGGATCGCTTCCACGGCAATTATCATCTCTTACCGTTTGCTGTTGACTGCTTGGCCTTCTCCTCCTCCTCGGCGACCAGACCCAGGACTTCTTGCTCGGCTTGCCATGTTCTGACGCTGTCCATGATTTTGTCCAAAGCCTCCCCGCCTTCCATGACATCGTCGAGGTTCCGAAGATCAAAGCCACTTCGATGATCACTAACTCTCTGCTGTGACCAGTTGTAAGTTCTGACCTTGTTCTCTCTGCCCACTTTTCCAGCACCAGCCCCTCGTCTCAGCTTAATAAGCTCTTCTTCCCGTTCTTCCCTCTTCATCTGTGCAATGCGTGACCGAAGAATGAGCCATGCTTGCTCGCGATTTGCGTGTTGAGAGCGTGACTCTTGCACAGCAACGACAGTGTTTGTTGGCAGATGAGTGAGACGGACTGCGGATTCTGTTTTGTTCACATGCTGTCCACCAGCACCGCTGGCCCGCATTACATCCATTTTGACATCGCTAGGATTGACGTAGTAATCACTTTTGGGGTCATTAAAGGAGTCTTCGCCTCCATCGCCTCCGCCTTCATTGGGCACTAAGGGAAGAACGAGCACACTTGCGGCAGAGGTATGAGTGCGCCCTTTGGTTTCAGTTGCTGGCACGCGTTGAACGCGATGGACGCCTGCCTCACAGCGCAGAATTCCATACGCGCCTGGAGAGTCGACCTCAAGAACGGCTTCTTGCAAGTGTACACCAGTACCACCACCAATCTCATCGCCCGTCTCGTGCTTCAGCAGACTTGTTCGAAGTCCCACGCGAGCACAGTACGCCTCGTACATCCGGAGAAGGTCTCCGGCGAACAGACCTGCCTCGTCACCGCCAGCTCCTGGTCGGATCTCGATGAGGCACGGAAGATGCGCGAATGGATGGACAGGTACCAGACTTGACTTTAGGTCGGACTCAGCTTTGTGAATGCTCTGATGGGTTGGGTCAACATCCTCCTCGGCAAGAGCTCTCAGCTCCTGATCAGATGACTGGAGCAGAGATTGCAGTTCTTTCAATGCCGACTGTGCCTTGTCATACTCCCGAATAGCTGCTGCGGTTGCCGCGATCTCTCCCATACGTTTTGCCGCTTTGGCATCATAGTCGTCGGCGAGCTTTTGAGTGAGACTTTCGTGCTCTGCCGCTACCAGTCGTGCACGGCTGAGCAGCACAGGTGATATGCTAGAATGTGCAGCAGCCGTGCTTTGCATTCGTGTCCAGACATGCTGTTGTCGTCGAGTGAGAAAGTTCCGGAAAACACCACGCAGGCAGGAATGACAGACCCATGGCGAAGACATTGACACGCAAAAGTGAGATGGTTTGACTCTGGAAATTGGGGCAGGATGGAGCTCGGACCGCTTCCGTACCTGCAGCACTAGTTAGTTAGCGCCAAAGCTTTAATCCCCGCTCGATAATTATTCCTGGAGATCCGAGTCAGACTTGCAACGCAACACTTTGTCTCGTCCGGCAAAAATGAAGATTCTCGACGCCGGTGACAGCCCACTCTCTAACGCCGATGTACTGGATTGGGTGGAGCGAAAACGCGCACAACATGCGGCCGAAGATGCCGAGGACAAGGCTAAAGGCCAGAAACCGGCGACTCGACCGAAGAATTTCATGCGCGTGCTCGACCGAACCGAACGCGAGCTCAAGAGCAACAACTATCCTTACGTTCGAAACCCCACGGCATATAGTGGCGATGCGCGCAGCACTGCCTTCCAGCGATTCGCTCGCGAAGCTGAGGATGCGATGCAAATGTCGCTTGAGGCAGACTGGCAGGAACGATTGCAAAGCATGACGAAGGAGCAGTTCGAGAAGGAATTCGAACTCGAGCAAGAGAAGAAATGTCTCACTGAGCCCGAGATGCTAATGATTTATAACCATGCTCCTCAGTGCGTCGAGATGCTGCAGCCCATGATTGAAAATGTGGAGGACCGCTTCACAGCAGATGAGCAGCAGATGTTGGTCGATATTATCATTCGCACGTTGAGACCTGACGAGTCTTCGCAAGAGGAACAGAGCGTGGAGTAGTACCTGCCTCTCCGCAACTCTTGCGCAAGTCCGGCACAAGTTGAAGAAAACAAAATGGACGGGCAAAAGTCCAGGAATGAACGCGAAATGCCAAACGAGAGTGAGATGGAGGACTCTGCCGCTCTTGTGCTTTCGCGGAGTGCGGTGTCTGAGCCGCGACTGATTGAGTTCCCCGTCATGGACGATGGCGCTATGCTGCCTGAGGGACCGAAGGCAGGAGGCAAGAGAAAGGGCGACCGCTCTCTGGACTCAGCAAACCCAGCTGCCGTCAGAAGGGAGAATCGTGCAGCAGAAGCAATCGCGAGCAATGCCAGACCCTCCGGTGACGGTCATGCGCCACGAATCTCTACCGCGCAATCAAAGTCCGCAAAGAACGTGCGCAGAGAAATCATTTACGCGCAAGAGGCCCAAGCTGGGCGAGGCATCATGAGAGGGCCATTTCCCACCGACGTGGACTATGTACAGAAGAATGTCCGCCAGCAGTCCAGGGACAAAGACTCGTCTCAATCTTGCAAGACACAGGCAAAGGCAATGTCCGGAGAGAGGAGGAAGGCGAGAAACAAGAAGCGGAGAAGCCCAAGCCCATCTGGTCTGGTCTGAAAAACTCAGAAGTCGATCTTGCAAGAATATGCGACGGCGCCACAATGCGCCAGGCTCTATCGTGTGTATCCCGTGATCTACATTTCGCCCGGCCTACTAATGGGTATCTATTACAGCATCCAACTCTTCCCACACTGGTCTAGCGAGCCTTGCGGGTCGCTGACTTGGGTAGTAGTTTCTCGTACGATGCCTGGTAGCGATGTCAGCAGTGGTTCAATCGTGAATGGACGAAGTGACAATGAAGCTTACCCTCGTCCTCTTGTCTCCGAGGCTGAAGATACCAAGGCTCAGCCAGTGAGGGATTGATCTCAGCCAGACTGCGGCACCTAAATTACCAGCTAAGATAATTTGTTTACCTCGTCCACTAATGACTTGCTTCACGACAGCGTCCGCAACGCTCTCCGCCGTGATGACACGCGCTCCGCTAGCCTCGAGTTCACTTTTGAATGGCGCCACCATTGGAGTATTCGCGAACGATGGGTGTACACAGGAGAATTTGACCTCTGGCGCATTGAGGAAGATCCGAGTCTCCTGTGCCAGGCCCTCGTGAAAGCCCCATGCGGCCACTTTGGTGTTGCTGTAAGGAACAAGGCCTGGAGTTGTCGCGAAAGCAGCCATGGATGCGATGGTGACAACGTGTCCCTTCTTGTTCTTTGCCATAGCCGGGAGGAATTCCTGAACAGTGTAGTAGTGGGAGATGATGTTGATATCGAAGACTCTCCGCAGATCTTTCTCAGTCTGCTCAAGGATCGGACCCTCGCTCGAGATACCAGCATTGTTGATCAGGATGCTTGGATCGCCATGCTCCTGGCGAATTTGTCTGGCCACGTCCGCAACTTGTTGGCGATCTGTCACGTCGCACTTGAAGTAGTGGATCTTTGGGTTGTTCTTCATGTCCGCCGGAAGTTCATCACGGATGTCTAACGCCATGACGTTGACACCCCGCGATGCGAAATCTTTCGACATCAGACTGCCGAAGCCTCCAGTGGCGCCGGTGATGACAGCAACTTCCTGTGGCCAGTGATATCTGTGCTTCTCAGATCGTAGGCGGAAGTTGTTCTGTGCGAGCTCCGAGAGCCATTTGTTCGCGTCGCTGATGACGCCTAGAGCGACAAGCCATTTGAGGCCCGTGATGAGTCGTCCGATGTTCTCGACTGAGAGGTATTGTTTGAGCTGAGCGAGGAGTGGCTCCCTGATGCGATCAGGAGATGAGGTCAACGCGAAGAGGAGCGCGCCTGTGACGGCTGGAGTAAGGAGTTTGCCAGCCATATTTGTGGAGTCTGTAAAGAGAGCAGGCGAGGGCTAGGCAAGCGGAGGGAGATGGGCTGGTGACGCGAGTTCTATCGCTGGGCTTCCTATTACCTTGTTATTTGTACCACCTCCTATGTGATCATTTGCGCCAGCCGCGACGCCAGAGGCTTGACCGAGCCTCTGGAGACGCGAGG
>ANSM01006437.1:0-22512 GCA_000347735.1 Cercospora canescens BHU | reverse complement strand
TAATTTATCTTACTAAGCATCTTATTATCTTCTTATAGCTTACTACTAGTAATAAGTATGCTATATACTATGTCGAGTATACTAAAGAGACGTTAGCAAATTTAGTAATAGTATTCGTAATTAAAGACAAACTCTTAGTACGAAACTAGCGCTATCGCTATCGCCGTCGGTAGAAGCTATAATATAAGTAGAATCGTACGCGTATCGTAGAAGTAGTAGCAGGCAGTAGTAATACTAATATATATTAGCGATGCTATTATTAAGTGCGCATAATAGCGAATTACCTAAATACATAGCGATTGTCGTTAGTATCGTAGTTGTAGTTGTAGTTAATTGTAATTAATACGATAATAGTAAACTAAGAATCAAGCGAGAGTAAGGTAGTAACAAGTTGGCCACTCTGGGCTTCTGTAGGCTTCTTTGCTCGATGCTTGATCGGGGTGGACGGACGGGGCAGTCTTCCTTGTGCTTCTCCGCTCGAGGACATGGTCCATACTAGTCATCGTCGGTGCACGTCTGCAGAAAGCGACACGGCGCGTCGTATGCGGCGCGCTTACGACCCGAGCGGCTTCTGACACCGAGGCACCAGGGGAGAGGTCTAGTCAGGGCTCCGAGTAGGGCTGGTGCCGGTGGTACAGTGACGGGAGCGATGCGGTGCAGAGAAAAGGTGCGCGGCGGCTAGACTTGAAGTGCGGCAGCGAAGAAACAAGTCAGCGCTTGTCTCGGAGCCGAATCAATTGCAGCGTTCCCCAGGAAATGGAGCAAGTCGTGGCGAGGACGAGAGAAGCTGACTGCCTCCACCGCCTCGCGAGTGGGCAGAGGGAGATCGCGATCGCGATCTGCACAGTTGCTCTTCTCACAGTGCACATACGTATGTACCGTACTGCCAATCATGGAGCAAACCCCGAGATGCGAGACAAAAGTCGAGTTTCTGCACGCGGCGGTAGTGGCGTTGGTAGCCTCTCCAACTTATCAACTAGCGTATCCTGCCGCAAATGCCGGGAACGTGTAACATGTGTGTGCTGATGGTGGGTCTGGTGCATGTGCCTGCATACCGTACTGTACACCCCCCACGACGGAAGCTCGTTCGAGGGGAGGAGGGCAGAGTCGAGGGTCAGTCATGGATCCGTTCAGCAGCCTGCCCGCCCGTGCGCGGCGGTGCGTGGATGCGGTCCCTAACTATCTACCCCGTCTATGCACAACGCTCTACGAAGGAGGCAGCCGGGCAGCATGCAACGCTTCCCAACGGACACCAGTGGACCATTAACACTAACGAGCTCGAAAACAAGCTGAGCCGCTAAGAACCGAGGCCTTGTGAAGACCGGTCCACGCCCGCACCGATCCAACGTCGACAATCAGGGATTGACGATCGTGTCGACCAACAACGGGGCGTGACATTCGGGCGTTCTGCAGCTCTGCAGCTTCGTACAGTGCAGCTCCTCGGCACAAGGTCCGAGTGATTCGGGTCTGCAGCACACGTATCGTGCCGTGTAATGCTTCACCTGCCTTCCATGACGGTTCCCTTACGTATGCTGCAATAAACCTGCGACCCGTCTTCACGACAAACACGTCCCGCCCGCCAATGATGTGCAGCCTCTGAGAGCCTGTCGACCTCGACTCGCCCGTTGCCTGCGCCACTAGGCCCTCCGGAGCCGCAGTTGATTGATCAACGCTGGGGGCCCCGTCGGCATCGACTCCGTCCTCTGGAGTGTTCTCCGACAAATCTAAATCGTACAGATTCGCTGGCAGCTCACGAGATTGTGCTGAAGACCCCAAGCAATCCACCCTCTCTACTCCCCCTCCCATCGATGCTGGAGACTACCCTCTGTGGTGCGAAAGTACCTCCCCGCCTTCCCCACTCCCTCAACACAGCACCAACATGGCAGACATGGCTTCGCGCCGCTCCTACGAGCGTTCAGCCGGCAAAATACCCCTCAGTGTCATCCTCAACGAGCCAGAACCGGAACCTCAAGCTGGCCGGTCGCGCCTCGACGAATCCCGTGGCTACGAACCACCCTCACAAGCAAGGAGTTACGGAAGCTCGCCCACCAGTTCACTCGGGTCACCACCGTCATACTACGCGGGAAGCTCCATTCCGCCCCAGGGCGCCAGCCGCAACCCGTCAATCGCGTACGCCGGGGACAAACCACCGACTGCTGATCACCCATCTCAGCAATCCACCTTCCACTATGGCAGCATGAACGACCGGAGGCCGCGACCGCCGCGACCTTCGTACAGCGAGGAGCAAAAATTCTTCATCATGTACGCCCGCATCATTCGCGACAACACCTGGCCCGAGATCGAAGACCGGTTCGAGAAGCTGTTCGGAACGAGGACAAAGGGCGGCCTGACGTCCGTGTACTATCGCGTGCGAAGGGAATGGGGCCTGATGGAAGTGCTGAAGAGCGGGCCCGGCTCGTACGCGGCAGATTGCAGAGAAGTGGAAAAGCGGGCGACCAACTTCTCGCGCGAGTTCCTCTCTCAGATTGGATATCTGCAATCTATGAACTAAAAACGATTCTACGACACTCATGGCGACGACAACACGACAAAATGCGTGAGAGCCGCCGTGTGTTCTACAAGTCTGCCGACGACATCATTCGTGACGCGTTGCTCGCACAATTTCTTCCCCTGCATGCACGGCGGGACCGAGGGGCGTCTTCACGTACGGTGAGACCGCCCTTGCCAGCGGGCGGCGCCCGAAACAACGGCAGAGAAGATGTGACGACCCATGGCGCGAGGTTCAGTGCACAAGGATTCGAGGCAACACGATGACATGATGAATTGACTCGAAGGAGGAAACGGTAGCGTAGTGGTACTACAACACGGCCGGGGAGTCGTGATAGCATATACCCCCTTTTGATGACAGCCACGATTATGGAAACAGCATTATGCACAGACTGAGGACTTGTATACGTCCCCTCCCACCACAATCTCAGCTTTTCCGTGGGAATTATCACACTGCCGAGGACCATATTCCGGTGGGAGGCCTCAGTGCATTTGTGCTCCGCTCGCGCGAGACTAAAAGGTACCGAGGGGGCCCGCGACTCATTCACCGAAAAAAAAAGGTGACGAAGTGCAATCGTCATTTCTATCGCACACGACTTTGCGCGCTGGATAAAGAATCCCGGATGTCTGACCCCCGATGAAACGATCGCCCGGCACCGTTGGGGGCATGTCCGACATGGAGAAGGTGGCAGTCAAGAGCAGTTTCTGGTTCGGCATTTGATATTCGACTCGTTTCGGTTTAGTCTGTGCAGCGTGTAAAGGCGGTTGCATCGAAAGTAGATGGTAGACCGATCTCGCAGCTCGCTTCACATCAATCCTCGCCGTCCTCGTGGTCTGCATCCTTGAAATACTTTGCGAATTGCTGTGGAGTCTTCTTCAGCCATGGATTCATCTGCCGCTCATACTCATCCTCGCTAAAAGTGTGCTCATCATACTCCTCGTCATCGGAGCCGCCTGCTCGATAGCCGTACGCGTTGCGGTCGAACTCGTCGTCGGAAGCGACTTCGTCGTCGGGATAGTCGGCGCCATACCAATCTTCAGCGTTCTCGTCGTCCTCGTCACTTGGCTCCTCCTCGCTTAGATCGTCGTCCATGTAAGTTTCCCATTGAGCTTGATCCTCTTCCGTGATGATGAGATAGCCCACATTGCCGACGTCGTGCGCGTCTATTTGTGCAGCACCGGAAGTTGTGGCTAGAACGTAGGTGTCATAGACATAGTCGCCTTCTTCGTCCATGCTTGCGTCATCCGTCTGCGGAGATCTCGAGAGGGAGACGGATGACTGAGCTACTCGCTGCTGGTGAATTGCGCAACTACGTTGTGCAGATAATTTGGGCATGGCTGTGATCTTTGGTTTTGGCGGAGCACGACTTGTGACACCATTACTTTCCCTGCTGGCTTCCGCCACGGCGAACTGATGCAGTGTGTCGGCCATGGACTGCATCTCTGCATCCGTCTTGCCGCTTGCATGGCTTGAAGAAGGCGCTGCATTCCCATTCATTTTAATGGCCGCGCCCTTGCCAGGCCGCTTGAGTGGACGATCCACGGGCTCTGCCGATGCTCCTTGTGTCGATAACACACTCGCAGAGCGCTGTCGTCCAGCGAATTCGGCCACCGCCTTCGAGTCGCTCCTGTTCATGTCCCGCTTGGTGCGCTTCTCCGAAAAGGTTGCAATGCCTCGGTCTCTGCTCGCCTTGCCCTTTCTCTTCCCAATCTTGGGCTCTGGCGTGCCAACGCGTTTGAGATGAAAGGTGCGCCTCTCCTTTGTGATTGTGCCCTGGCTGATGCCATTGCCCGACATGTTGCGCGACAGCTTGCCTCGCTGATGGCCATTGCTCTCTCCTGCGCGCTTTTGAACATCATCTGCGTTGAACAGGCTCGGTGTTGTCGATGATTCCTGCTCCTTCACCTCTTTCGACTCCACTACTGCTCCAGTACTTTCGCCGCTTTCCTTGAGCACATAGTGGAATCCAGGCTCTGTCACCCTCCTCTTTCCCGCTCTTTCGACAAGTAATGCGGCTGGTGCTTCTTCGCCCCTTTTGCGCTTGATGGCGATGAACTGTGGTCCTGCCGACATGGTTTGCGTGGCTCGACTTTGAAGCAGCGGAGCTGTCGTATTCTGCACTGTTTCACAGCTGCTTCTGAGCTTCTCCCGGCACGCGCATGTAAGCTGCGATGGAGGATGAAACGCTTGCTCCGGCGAAAGAACGATACGAGACCGAGTATGATAGGTCTCAAAGGGCATGTCACGCGCCAATGTTAGTTCCCCTTATTGCGTCACTTCGTTCCGTCGTTCCAAACTTCTACACTTCACCGAAGCCCCACTTCTCACATGCTGAACGTCGAGCGACTAACTCGAACAAGCCGAGAGAGAGAAGGCAGTCAGTCGGCCATATGATCCCACGGCCGGAAATGACATGGTAATGAATCGAAAAATATACTTCATTTTCGAACTAACGACATCTAAATCGAAAAAACGAGAACGCTCACAGGCTGGGAGGATCATCGTGGTGTCTATGCAACGCTAACTCGTCGTATCGCGCTTCAGCTTCCGCCTTTCCACAGCTTGTTTCAAAGCCGACAACTTTTCTTCAGTGCTCCTTATCGCAGCATCCATCTGCCTCTCACTCATACGCTGCATGCCAAGGTCTTCGCTCCTTGATTTGCTCTTCGATTCTTTCGAGCGATCATATCGACTGGACGATGATGAACGGGCACCCTCGAGCCCCACCCGGTCTTCCAACCAGTCCCACAAAGCCGTCTCTTCCCGCCGCCACAGCTCTTCGTACGCAGCGATGCGATCAGGAGACGGAAAACCAGGAACACCAACCTGATGCCCCCCTCGGCTCGGAAACAGCCACGAATAGGCCAGCAAGACCGCCAGTACAGCGATGAGGACTTGGGCGTTGAAGAACGGGCGAAGCACAGTGACAATGGGCTCCAACAATGGCCGCACAGGCTCCAAAGGTCCCCAGCTGGTTTGGACATCCGCCAGTGAAGCAGGGGCTTCGCGCTGCGTGACGACTTCAGTCGTGTCGAAAATCTCTTTCCTTCCACCTTTCCGCTTGCCCTTCCGCGGCACACCCTTGACGGGAGGCTTGGTCGTCACGGCAGCTTTGATGCTAGCGACAATGGCCTTGACATAGTCCGTCTGTCCGGATAAAGCACCACTCTCGATGGCGCCTGAAGGAGTCAGCTGGCGAATCACCTAGTTTGTTCTGTCGACTTACTCTTCAACCAACTCTTGGCTGTCCACTCGAGAGTAAAGCTGGCGAGCATCCTAGTTGAGTTGTTCGGGCCCCACATGAGGCAGTATCTAGTCTTCGTGGTGAAAGAACTGCCGCTCGGCACATCTGGCGTCACTGTGCTGCACTCCACTGACACTGCTTTGTCCAGGTCAAATGCTTTCAGAGAGTTGGTTGTTGTGCATCTCGTTTGTTTAGGACCGACCGGGTTGTATAGCGGCTTGATGTAGTCGAACGTGAAAGTCTTGTGATCATTGTCCAAGCCGATCTTATCATCGGCATAATTCAGCTCGCGTGACTTTTGATCTTCCACGAGCCACTTCTTCATGAACGCTCCCGAAGCGGGACCGAACATGAGAGAGTAGACCTGGCCAAGTGGCGCCGGTATCGTTGTGTCGATCAAAGCTCTGTCGTAATGTTCCGCACTGTCACTGCATTCTGTTGGCTCGTGAGTCGGCGCTCCTGGGAACTCACTGCTGACTGCGGCCCCTGTGATGGCGGTATCTGCGTTTTCGAGTCCTTTCGGCGCAGTCGTGCTGGCTTGTGTGGCAGCAGCGACTTGAATCGCGGAAGTCTTGCGACTGAGAGTCTGATCGCCGACATTGCTGCCGACATCGCTGGCTCCCATGCCTCCATCGGTAAAACTGCCTACATCATCTTCGTCGTCGTCCGCATCCTCATCGTAAACCTCGTCGTCGGATCCTTCGGTTGAGTCTTGCCCTCCGCTGGGCTCCTCTGCGACCTCCGTTTTGTCGCCAGTGCCCGCATTGTTGAGCACAACGCCATTCAGTGAGCTTTTCAGGTTCGGATGGCCAATTTTCCAGATTCCGATTAGAAGCTCGTATGTAGAATCGCGCGCTACGAAGCTGGCAAATGTATTACGTGCCTGGAGTGTTGAGATGATCAACGCATTTGGAAATATTACGGCAGTGCTCTTCTTCTCAATTGAAATGACCTCGTCGAAACTAATGACCAGGTTTGTTACCCAGCCAAGGATGTTGCTAGAGAAGCATATGTGACCTTCGGAGACGTACAAACGCCCATGCAGCAGGATATCACGCTGCAACGCTGCAGAGTAGTCTTCGATGAGATAGTCATCTTCAGGAACACTGCGAAATTGGTTATGGAAGTCCTTGTTGCGCTTACTACTCGCAACAGCGAAGCCTGTAAGGCGGTGGCCGGTACCGTGTGCACCTGGTTGAGCGAGCCCTGTCGTGGTGTCCTTGAGTGCCGCAGCGATGGAATTGCCTGTGCCAGCCGTTGCTGAGCTACCACGATGTTTTCGGCGGCCGCTCAGTTTGCTCCTGACACTGTTTGACCGTTTGGCGATGGTGCTTTCAGCACCTGCAGCTGGCCGGGGAGGAGTCTGCTCTCCAAGCGTCAAACGCTCATTAGATCCGACCGACAGAGGTCGATTGTGGCCATTGATTACAGGAACCGTCTCAGCCGGCTGTTTGTCATACGCGCTGGACACCGCACGAGCAGCGGCATCCTCTTCCAATGCCCTGCCCTTCTCACCATTCT
Organism: Cercospora canescens BHU; assembly: GCA_000347735.1. NCBI lineage: Eukaryota > Fungi > Ascomycota > Dothideomycetes > Mycosphaerellales > Mycosphaerellaceae > Cercospora > Cercospora canescens. The sequence continues at coordinate 15,238 of ANSM01006437.1, read as the reverse complement.
GGGCGGAACCATCGATCTGCACCATGGAAGGAGGATCATTCACCGCAGCCATGAGATCCGGTGCGCTTTCAGAAATGCCCAAGTGTCCGAAGTTCAAACTCCCCTGACCGAGAGTCTCAACGGCAGGAGCTCTGTCGCCCTCAGCCAGCCCAGTTGCTGGCCTGCTTTCTGAACCTGGAATGACCTCCTCCTCTCCTTCACCACCATGTATGAGCTGAGGAGTGCTGTTGGCCTTTGACTTCTGAAATGGTAGAATATTGATGCCACCTCCGACTGACCCTGCTGCTCTCTGTGTGGCAGAGAAGAAAGAAGTAAAGAAGCCTGATGCGCCTTCGTTCTGTGTTCCTTGTGTCAATGTACCTCCGGGTGTCTTGGACTCTTCTGCAGTTGGTGTCAGAGGAACGATGGTACTGGTGGAGAGCTTGCTCGGTAGGCTGGCTGCCGATTCAGCTCGACGGCGTCGTATGCTTTCGACTGAGCTTAGAGCGCGTGTCGCGGGCGATCCTTTGGTGGGTGATATAAGAGGAAATGTTGCAGAAGCAGATGTAGGATCGGTCGGTGTGGGCGGGGTGACCAGAGTGGTCGGTGTGTCAAGGAGATGGGGGGTCGACGGTAGCTGTGTCTCGACTTGCTGCTTGCTTTTCGGTTTTGGGGTCTCTGGTCGCTCTTGATTGCCCACAGGTAACGATGATTGTTTGACCAACGGAGCCAATGTCGTGTCCCCGGCTTCCTGCAGTTCGTTGACACTGTTCCTCCTGCTTACAGTCTTGAACAAGCCCCCCAGGCCACCACTTCCACTTCCCGATTTGACTGATTCTGCGTCGCCCGACTTCTTCCGGGCTAAATTCAGCTTGCCACGCAGTTTGCTTGCAGGCGAAGGGCTACGATTGGTTCGCGGTGCAGCTGGTAGAGTATCGGTGGTGGTCGGGGGTTCGATGATGTGTGGAATGTTAGCCAGTGTCTCGGCTGTGACGGAAGGTGTGGGATCGTCGGGTTCTCGCAGGGTCGAATTCGTCTGCGCGTTGATCTCAGGCGACGAGTAGGTCAGATAGCCAGTATGAGAATTGTGTGTGGAGAGCGCTGGTCGCACGGGATTACTGTGATGGAAGCAATGAGGTCAATAAAGAACAGATGCTCGGTCGCGAATGGTAAGAACGGAATGTGCCAACTGGGCCAGCCAGAATGCTCAAGAATGACAGGACATAGGTCCACGCAGCTCGAAACGGCTTCTGTATTGTGAAAGTGTTGGTGATGATGGTGATCGTGAGTGCAGATCTGATAGCTAACGGCTGACCGAAGCATCCGTTTCCAGCAGCCGGCACGTGCCCCGGGTCGTTCCGATTCGACTGTGACAGGCCAGGCTGAGAAACCGAATCTGGATGCCCCCCTTCAGGACCAGGTTGTGTCTGTGAGCTCTCGTGTCGAAAGCTCGTATGGCTCAACCAGGGGTCGCAATGCCAACGCAATCATCAAGTGAAATGTGCGCGAGGCGTACTTACTTGTTGTCGTCAATTCTTTCATCGTCAGTAAACAAACTGCTTCGACCACTTCCACTCTGTAGAAGTGATGAATCAGAGTGGTCGACGTCCAAGCCAGTCAAATCGTTGCTCAACCTGCGCTCCATCTCATGATTGCGACCTGTACGGATCTTTCGCTTTGTCTTGGCAACGAAAGTTGAAAGTCGACGACCGGAGGGATCCTCGCTGTCACGGCGGCTGTCGACGGAGCCTCTCCGGCTTGTACGGTCCTTCACCTTGCTGATCGCCTTATCCATAGACGACCGTAATCCCAGTGCATTGTCGGCATCGTCGCTACTACTGGGCAAAGAGGTGGTCGATGAATTTGCATTTCCTTTTGCGGCTCGATCCGGAGGGTGGAGTGACGATAGCGCTCCAGAGCCTGACTCCGCCATTGTTGTGCGTTCACCAGTGTAGTAGTGCCACGGTCGGTACGACCACCGTGGCTTGCATGTCTTCCTGGAATCTGTGGAACCGGGATCTGGGCGAAACAGGCCAGGATGTTGAACCCAGGAGGTGGTAATTCCTCGGCAAGCGATGGCAGCAAACGCGTGCAGCAAAAGAATTGATAGCCGGCGTTGCGCGCTTGCTATTCGATCATAAATAATACCATCAGTGTCCGAGGCGCGAAAGTGAGTGTGAGGTAGGAGTTGAAGGAGGAGCAGGACTGCGTCATAACGTTGTCGTTGTGGTTCATCCTGAAGTGTTCCCTGCTAGCTCGACACGTGAAGCGGAGCCAAGTCCGCTTATCCCGTCTTTAGACGCAGCCACCTGACCCTGGACAATGTGACGATACCCGACCTGAGTATGTTAATGAGAACAACTTGAGCTTGTGCATACCTCTCCATCCCCGACTCTAACATGGCAGAAACGGCAGCTTTGACAACGGTGAGTATATCGAAAGGTCTCGCTGGATGCCACTGACGCGGACCAGGCGCAAGCTCATGCCCGCAAGGCTGCCGAGGAGACGCAACAGATCAATTGGACGCAGGCTGCCGAAGAGCATGGCCAAGCAGCGACGGAATATGCTCGTGCAGCGAAATCTACTGGAGACTCTGAGGTGATCCCTTCTTCATGTCATCAGCAAGATGAATAAGGTATTGACAGCTCGTATAGGCTCTGAGGATCCTGAAGCTACTCGAAGACCAACATCTCAAGCTGGCGACCATCATCAGAGCACAAGACGGACCAGAACCTCCGCAAAATGTCGCTGCGGACACCACTTCAGAAGGTCTCGAAGTTTCGCAGCACGATTTTGCCAGGGCGGACACAAGTGCAACTTCTCCGTCATCGACGAATGATGCTGCCTCGCCCAAGTCGAAACCGACGACATCTGCTCTAGCTGCAGCACGATTCGGCAGTGCTGTCCGCGACTCATCTCCGTCCTTAGCAAGGGATATAGCATCGAGGCGTGGGATTCCGCAACCCGGGCGAAACCCACCATCGGCCGCAGCTCAAGCCCGAGCACGACAGCTGTCGCCGGAGTCCCATCGCAGAAACCGATCAGGGCCTAGTCCAGCTCCTAAGATCCCACCTTCGGTCATGGACAGCCAGTCTCTGAAGCCCGCACACAAAGCGAAATCAGCAGAAGATGACGATGCTTTCGCGAAGTTTTACAGCAGCATCACCACAGGCACGATGACAAAGCTTTCTTCTGTGCTCGCATATGCCGGTCTACCACTGACTGCAGACGACGTGAAAGTCGAAACCCCTGCACCACAAAAGTTGACCCAAAGGACCGTTCCGGCGAGCGATTCCCCAGACGTGAAGAAGATCTTCTCCAAGGCTGCTCTCGAGGCCATCGAAGACGAGCATCGCCAGCGGGGTCATCACGGCCACGCATTCGGCCCTGCCGAGAGCTTCTACGTCGTGCAGACGGGTGGAGGCACATATTCGTACGCCGACATCGCCAAAGCGCAACAGCAGCAGCTAGAAGGGATCGACGAAGACGACGAAGAAGCATTTGTCGATGCTCGCGAAGCGCAAACATCACCGAAACACAGTCGATTTTCTTCGCGTGGTGGTGGCGGTGGCGGCAGTGGCGGAGCACGCGACTCCTTCGGCAAGTCACGGACGCAGGAAGAACTGGAGCTCGAGAACGTGACCCTCAAGCACACGCTAGAACAACTAGCAACACGGTTATCAGAATTCGAGACCCATGCTCAAGATGCTTCCATGGCAGCTTTGACTCAGAGCATGGCCAGCGTGCAAGGCAATGCACCGCAAGCAGGCTCTGATCCCGCGCTCATAGCACGACTGCGACAGGTTGAGAAACAACTTGAGCAGAAGGCCGAGGAAATGCAGAAAATACAGAACCTTGCGGTGAAGCAGGAGAAGACTCTGAAGAAGTACCAGTCGAAGTGGGAAGAGATCAAGCAGAGTGCCAGGGCCAAAGAGAAGGCGAAAGCGGAGAAGAACGAAAAGGCGGCTGAAATACCAGCGGGTGTCATGGAGAGCACCTGAGCTGTCTATGGGCCTTTGATGCGGTCCCTGGAAAGACCCATTGGATGATATCACTTTTCGATCGCTCACTCAAATCAGAATGGACTGATTGGCCCTTGAAGTGGCTCATGAGAACCAGATAAACGCCGCACAAAATTGCTACTATCGCTCTCCTCTGATAAATCCTTTTGTGTGCGCCCCCAAGGGCCTTCATTCATTGCGATACTCTCTCAGTCTCCTATTTTCTTCACGCATCGCCGCATTTAGCAAAGGACAATCCACGTAGCAGGTCCTCATCGACAAGATCCGGCTTATCAGCTTTGCTAAGTCATTCCCACTTAAAACCTCAGGTATCTTCACTGAGATGATTTAGGGACTCAGTTCTTCGCACCCTCAACAGACTGAACGGCGTACAAGGGGCAAATGTGCAGTCTTCCATGCACTCCCGTTAGCGCTGTTTTTCTAGCTTGGTATTGCTGCCCGTTGTTATTCTCACGCAATCAGCTTTTCAGAGTCAAAGCGCTTGTCGGGATCTCAGTCAGCCTCCATCTTGGTCTCGAAGTAGCTCGTTACAGCGTCCACGAGGTCCTGTTTCTTTCCAGTGGCGCCTACTCCTTTACTCTTCAACCACATCTTCAAATCATTTACTTTGAATTTCGACAAAGTATCCCTTTCGTAGGCACTCCTCATGTCTGCGTCGGTAATGCCTGCTTCATCGTCATCCTCATCTTTCATTTTCTTGGCCGTTGGCGCTGAAGATGTTAGTGCTGTCCTTTTGGCGGCACCGTGAGCAGCGGGTTTGAGGCTGGCTTTGTTCTCGCCGAGCCATTGATTGAATGCCTCATCCAGTTTCTCGCCCCACTCAATGATGTACCCGCCAGCTCGCTTGTGAATTTGTCGGTACCGGGGCAAAGTCTTATCGTCTGGATGCTCAGGTAGATCCTCATCCAGCGCCATTGCTTGCAAGATGCGGAAGAACCATTGTAGAGCAGGGTTCGGGTATTTCAGAGGATCGTAGACGCCCTTTGGGAGCTGCAGCTGCTGGATGATTGTCCTCATCGCATCGACAACTTCGTCTGGCGCCTTCACGAGATTTATTTTCGGGTTGGCCCGGATGTCATCTGCAAAAGGCAGTGGCTTGATCCAGATGCCTGGAGGCATATGCTGTTCGCCTTCTTCGTTGCGCTCCTCCGCTCCCGGGATGAGAGCAGCAAGTCTGGGGGCCGCATTGCGTCGCGGAATGTACCAAGCCAGACCAAACTTTTGGTCTCGAAGTAATTTCTGGTGCAATGCGGAGAACACACGAGTAGATCCTACGAAATTCTCTTCCGAAGGGTAAATGAATGTTGATTTGTCCAGATTTGCCCACGTGGGCAGTAAAGTGAGAGGCTTGAATCCGATGATACGGATGACCGGTTCACCAAAGTCGTTGATCTTTGCCATCTCTTCCAGAGAGAACGAAACCGTCTCACCGCCAAATTTGTAAGCTCTGCGGATCTCGGTTTTCTCGACCGTGCGCGCCGTGTCCTCATCCACAAGCTCGCTGTGGCCGACTGCGATCTGTGCTTTCTCGCTGTCTGAAGGTAGGTAGATGTACGTCTGTCTGGCCGGTGTTTGTCTCTTCAAAATTATGTACCCTTTGACACCAATTTTCAAGCCTGGTCCTACTTCCAGGGGCACCCTACTGAAGAGTGCTCTGCGCGGAGCATTGCGCGACTGTACCGATGATAAGAGGGATTGTAATAAGCTGATGCCATCCTTGGCAATCGAGCTCGCAGCTTTGATGTCCGATGTGAGAGGAGCTGGTGCGTCCGGATCCGACGGCGTAGATGAGTACACAATGTCATTGTAGAACTTGCTACGGTCGAAGGTGTAGCCCCGATCGGGATGCGAGATTGGGAACAGTTCGATGGTCACGCCCAAGTCGTACAGGTCTTTGGCACGCACAGCAGCGCTGTTCCTCGCATCTCGATCTGACGAGTGCGGGTAGTCGTTGTCTGTGACCAGGAACAGACGTCTCGAGGAGAAATTGGGTGCCTTGGTAGTGAAGATCTGATTGGCACAGAAGAGTACGTTGGCCATACTGACCTCCTCCTTGCTAGCTTGCAGTATTCCCGCGGCTTCCTCTTCATCGTCGACGAGAGTTCGTAGTTGCTTCACATCCTCGGCAGCCGGAACGTTAAGGTCTTGAAGCAGATAGCAATGGGGATACTGGAAGCCTCTACCGGAGTCATCGCCGTCATCGAATTTGCTCTTTTCCGTGTTAAAGAGCAGAATGCCCATCATGTCGTGCGGGTTGCTGATGATTCTCTGTTGCATCAACGCATAGGCACATTTCAAAGCTGCCAGCGTTGGTGACAAACCAGTATCGGGCTTCTTTTCATCGATTTCGGAGGGTTTCGTCAGCATGCTCTTGGAAGCATCGATGGCAAAGAGAACGGCATCCTTGACCGTCTTATAGCCAGATGCGTCTTCGACTTCATCATCCTCATCTTCCTCGTCGTCGCCGCCGCGACCGTAATTGTTTTCGCCATCAGCTGGGCGATATGGAAGACCGGGCATCTTTGCCGCTGTCTGCGATGGTCACTGATCACCTCAGCGATGGTTGTGCAAACAGCCAAACCTCACATGGCGGAACGCTGCAGTTAAGTGACTGTCGCGTGTGAGTGGCCAGGCAGCAACGCGTGAAGTTCTTGCGGACGCGCCATCACGTGGTCTTCCAAGACCCAGTGTGCAGCGTCGTCTCGGTCCAGGCCGATCCCTGTTCGATGATGCAGTGGGCGCGATCGATGCCTCGGACAAATCAATTCAAGCTGGAAGCTGCTTACGGCTTAGTCCCAAGAATGTCTAGTTACTCTAGCATACTCTCACTGGCTTGTTGTCCTCGACTGTAGTCTGCACAAACGACTCCATCACCATCTGCCACTATGAGCGTGCAGCAACCCCTCAAGACGTTCACGCGACGCGCCACCAGCGCTCAATGCCTCCAAGTCACCCCCAAATCCGTGCACCACAGGCCGCGAATATGGAGCAGCGAACGCAGCATGGCCACCGTCGCGCCACCCGTCACCCAGAACGAAGTTGGCAAGAAAGGACCCACGGCCATGGTCTTCATGAACATGGGTGGACCATCCACCACTGACGAAGTCGGAGACTTTCTCTCTCGCCTCTTCGCAGACGCCGACCTGATCCCACTGGGGCCACTGCAGAACTATCTCGGACCCCTCATCAGCAGGCGACGGACCCCCAAAATCAAGAAACAGTATTCCGACATTGGAGGAGGCAGCCCCATCCGCAAGTGGTCCGAGTACCAAGCCGAAGAGATGTGCAAGATCTTGGACAAGACAAACCCAGAAACAGCACCACACAAGCCTTACGTGGCGTTCCGTTATGCGAATCCCTTGACCGAGGAAATGTACAATAGACTTTTCGAAGACGGCTTCGGCAAGGGCAGAGGCGGACGTGCAGTCGCATTCACGCAATACCCTCAGTACTCATGCTCGACCACCGGCTCATCGCTGAACGAGCTCTGGAAATGGCGCCAACGCCTCGAATCGCCAACGCGCAATGCCGAAGCACCCGCAGAGGGCTCGATCCAATGGAGTGTGATCGACCGTTGGCCGACCCATCCCGGCTTGGTTGACGCTTTCGCCGAGAACATCACGAAGCGACTCGAATCCTATCCCGAAGACGTCCGCGACAGCGTCGTTCTCCTCTACTCCGCCCACTCTCTTCCTATGTCCGTTGTGAACCGCGGAGACCCCTACCCAGCCGAAGTCGCAGCGACTGTGTGGGCTGTTCAGCAAAAGCTAGGACACAAGAACCCCTACCGACTCTGCTGGCAATCGCAAGTCGGTCCATCAGCCTGGCTGGGAGCGCAGACAGCGGAAGTGGTGCCAAATCTGCTCAAGAAGGGACAAAAGGACATGATTCTCATCCCGATCGCTTTCACGTCAGATCATATTGAGACGCTATACGAGATCGACCAAGAAGTCATTCATGAAGCAGATGAGATGGGCGCCGAGGGCCGTGTGCGAAGATGTGAGTCCCTGAACGGCAGCACAACGTTCATCAATGCTCTGGCAAACTTGGCAAGCGACCATCTCAAGTCTGGCGTAGTCTGCAGCAAGCAAATGGGACTGCGATGCCCGGGCTGCACGAGCGAGAGATGTCTGGAGTCCAAGCGGTTCTTCATGGGCCAAGGCAGTCAGCAGGGCAATTCGGCATTGACTCTGTGAAACAGTCAGCAGGTATGTGTACGTTACCATCAAAGTTTGTGTAAATATCGGACCGGGAATGGAAAAAGGAAGCATGGGGAAAGGAACTAGATCCGCTCAATCGCTTCTCATGCTGAAGAGTGGTATCATTTTCAAGTCGTACAGCAGACTCTACTAGTTTTTGTGCTTTCTCCCACGCCGCAGCTATCATCCAGGGTGCCGCGCGCGGCTCACTTCGCTATGCATAACAAATAAGCACGAACTCGTGGTATTCCATCTATCCTTTTCCCTTCCCCGATGTAAAGCAATTGGCTTCCAGCACGCCTCTGCGCCAGAAATTGCGGCCTCTCTGGTCAGATCGCTCCACTGAGAATGTATGCATGCATCCGTCAAACAGCCGACCAACACCTGCACAAGCAACATTGAAGTTGTCCATGATCATTGAGCTTCACAGCTCACTTTGTGAAATCGCATCAACGCTTGCCCCGGTGAACAGGAACGGCGACTCCTCGCCCTCTGTCTTCTCGCTCTGCCGCCTGCTTCTTGGATTTCTTTTCTTTCGGCTTCGGCGGTTGAGAGTGAATATGGCCTTGTTCGTCTACCGCCATCAAATTTGACCAGCGGAGACAGCGTGCTCTCTGCGCGCTCTCCTCTTCCGCCTGTTTATGGCGAGTAGAGATGCGGTTCCCACTTTCTTCTTCCGATTCGAGCTTCTTTGCTGCTTCTTGGTCCATGAAGTTCTTATACGCTTCCATGTATTGCGCAATCCGGTCACGCCATTCGAGGAGTTCCTTCCGCAGCTTTCTCTCGCGCTCGCCTCGGTCGTCAAGCCAACCGATGAGGTTGTCGAGACGATCTGGATCGTCAATGTATCCCCATTCTTCTGCAGACTCCAGTGGTACTCCACCTTCCTCCTGCTGCCGACGTTGGGGTACAGTCATCTGGAAGATTCTCTGATATTCACGTTGCTCCTCTGGAGTGCGGTCAATGAAGCCCTCTCGTTCCATAACATCCGGTCCTTGCACCCAGATACGACCATTAGCATAGCCGTAGGACGCTGTGCTTGAGCTTGGCAGACCACCAAATGGCTGTCCATTTCGCTCGAACCAGTAGTAACGATTGCAGAAGCGGTCCTTGCCCAGCACCTTCGTTCGCTGGACATTAGCCTCACGCAAGTCCGAGTCGCATTCGGCGATCTTCTCTTCCTGCAGTTTGATGCGCTCTTTGAGCTCCGTACACTCTTTCTCGATCTTCTTGAATTCCTTTGCAGCTTTGTTGTGCGCTTTCGCTGCTTCTGCCTTTTCAGCTTTCTCCTTCTCTCGGCGAGCCTGGTCTTCTTCACGTTTGCGCTTTCGATCACCGCCGCGGCGAAGTGATCTGCCTCCCGGTGTCCCTTCGTCAGGCTCGGGGCTACTGAAATTTCCGTTGAGATCGATCGAGTCTTCGGTGGCTTCGACATCCGGAATGTCTGCCGGCTCTATCCTGGGAGAGGGTGGGAGGTGGTCGGGCAAGAGAATCTTGAACTCGCGATCCTTGACGGCAAATTCTTCCATGGCCAGCTTTTTCTCGCGCTGATGCTCAATCTTTCGCTTGCGCACATCCGTCATGTCATCCATGCATGTTTCGAGGAAGTCTTTGATGGCATCTGTGCGGACGGTCAATACTGTTAAGATCTGCAGTGCTGCTATCCTAAGGTTGACGTCCATGGACGCATATTGCTCCATCGCCGTTTCTGGTGTCGGCGGCTCATCGATGGGTGCAAGGTGGGCCAGAACCTTCTCGCATGTTTCCTTGTATGACGGAACCTGAGAGAGTTGATGGAGTATGCCGACGACAATGATTTGCCATCCCCCGTTGCTGAAGTTTCGTGCAGCTACTCTCTCCTCCCAAGAACGATCACCGATCATCTCCGCAGCTTGGTTGCGATTCTCTGCGACGGGGCTTTGTTGCTCGGCAGTCTCCATGTGGCTGAGCCGGCTGCGTGTTGACCGGGCAGGCACGTCTGGTAAAGGCGTGGAGAGTTCGCTGTCATCTTGGCCATCTGTATCGTCGTCTGGTGGCGACTCTTCGATCTTTTTCCGTGGCATGTCTTTAACCAGAACCTTGCCACTGTCGTCGACAAACAACTTGAGCACAGCACAATGAATTTCGTCGAGCAGCTCGCAAGGGTGGTCCAGCTCGTGGTACTGCATCGCTTCCACAAAGTCATCGAACGTGAAACTGTCGAGAACGTAGACCTCGCATTGAACGTTCAGTGTGTTCCACACTTCGAGCAGCATACCGACCGACTTCATCTCAATGCCTTGAACAGCAGTCTTTCGTCCACTGCGCATGTACTGTGTAAGTTCGTCATTGAAGAACTTGAGCTCCGGCCGCGTGGTTCCGTTGCGCTTCGGAGCAAGATCGAGATCTTCGATGGGATATTTGATGACAGGTTGTGGGGGCGGTCGAGGCTGCACTTGGTTCATCATCTGATGGTGTTGCTGTTGTTGTTGTTGGTAATGTCCGAGTTGCGGTGGAGGGGCGCCTGGCATTTGCTGCTGCTGCATCTGTCGCTGTATGTGCTGCAACTCCTCTTGCCGCAAACGTTCAAACTCTGCCGGCGACATGTTCTTGGGTTTCTTATTCTTCGGCGGTCGCATGGTTAACATTTGCGTCTTCGCTGCCATCATTTTCGCGTCCTGGAACAGATGCTGCGGGATCTCCATAGGAAGTCGGTACTGAATCGCCAGGTGTTCCTTGACCAGCCATGGAGCTCCACTCCACGCCTCGCGCTGCAATGAGTTTTTGAGGAATGCACGAAGGTTCTGTTTTGTGAAGATCTTGCGATCGCGGCGAATATGCTTGTCGTCCAGGAGTGCCTCTTCATTAGGAGTGTGATGCACTTTGATGAAGTACCTTGAAAATGGTGCACGCTGCACACTGCCATCCGCGCCTCTTATCATCGGAAATTTGGCCTTCTCACGTATGGTCCCTTCGAATTGCTCGCCGTTGTCAAGCGTGCATACGACATCCTCACCAGGAAAGTAGTCGCTTTTAAAATCGTCGAAAACTTTGTTGACTGAAAGGTTCATCAGCAGGGCGCTTCGTTGTGGAGGCGTCTCCCTCACCGAGTTCGTCCATGCGCGATATCGTTGAGAATTGCACGCTTCTCAATATTGGATCACGCAGCACTTCAGGGAAAAGTGTCTCAATGTTGGCTTGGCTTCGGGTCTGGCAACAGTCAGCAGTTGAAACGGCAGGTGGATTCACGTGCACCGTCTACCTCGGACTCTAATGCGTCCCAATACGTCAGTCCGGACTTGCCATTGACCGCATCTGTGAACTTTTTCTGCAAGGTATCAGTCCACCGGCCACGTGCTTTGTGCGAGTATCGCGTACTTGGTTGAGCCAATCGAAGCTGTGTGAGAGTTAGCTGGTTGTGCGGTGCCTGCAACGCTATCCTTCCGAACATACCGTTTGAGATACTTCTCGTAGTCGGTGAAGACCTCATTCGTGCCTTTCATCACATAGACCTGATATGCGCGCGTCAGCCAATATGTACAACCTCCCCAGCGGACTTGTATCCTACTTCGGCATTGTCTGGCACGTCAGGCGTGGCTGTGATGAGGTTGACCGGCTTCCTCTTATTGAGAACCTGCACTCCGCTGTTGGTTACGCGCCCCGACGATATGTCTTTCGATGTGCGCACCATATTGTACTGGCCCAGCGCGCAGCTGGGTCACACGCGCGGCGTCCAGCGGGGCGGAGGTGATCGGGGAATGTGTCGATGTTGATGTAGACGTGGACGATCGATCAAGTGCTTGGACCGGCTCTGGAAGGCGCACGAGTGATCAAGGCATGTGATCGGGTTGAGTTGGGCGTCAGGTCCAAGAGGGGCGCGTGTGGTCGCAGAAGTCAACTCCGGGGTGCAGACGGTATACAGAGGCAGCCGACTTTAAACGCGTGAGTAGGGCTGGCCAAATGACTGCGCGAGGCTCGGGGAAGAGGCGGAGGATGGTAATGGCGATAGAAGGGCGGTGTTGTGGTCGCGGGGACGGTGGGTGGCTTGCAGTGAGGATTAGAAGAGGAACAGACTTTTGGGGGAGACAACATGACGGACGATGTTCTGTGGAGTCCGCAAGTCTGATGCTTGGTGCTTGGTGCTCTGCGCTGCCCTGCCCTTTCCGCCAACCGCTGCCGGGTAGTCTAACTCAAAGTCGCGCTCGCGCAGGCGCTCCTCGTCTTGGCACTGCCTCGTCTACCCATCCCATCTTTCAACGCCGCCCACGCCTCTGCGCAAAGCCTCAAGCTGGCCATGTTTGGGCTCGTTAGGATCGCATCAGCTGGGACGCTCATGTGAATGCTCCATTGCGACGATCTGTTGCACCCCCCGCCGCCCGGGTATCGATGAATGCGCACTCCCGTTTTGTTCCCTTGCTTTGACCTTCGTCATATCCCGACTGGTCAGCCGCGGGATCCTCTAGAGTCGCTGACCATGAATGTGCCCGCGGCAGCATACAACGATACCATTTCGCGCGCGAGGGAGCTTCTCGAACACGCCTCAACGTGTTGCATCATCGCTGTACCACTGAATCGATGGCGTCTCTTCCATTCGATCCGGTTAGCCCGATCGCACAGATCACCAATAAGGTGAAGCACATTTTGGGAGGAACAGGAAGTCAGCTTTCGACGTTGATTATGGAAAATCAGCTCGAGTGTTCCATGCCCTGCTATGAAGTGAAGAATACCACCAAGAAGCCCACCCAGCTCCCTACTACGCCTACTGCGCAGTATGAACTGGTGAACATCAGAGGCAGAAACTCGTACTTGGCGCCGAATACAACTTGATGCAACATCGAGCAGTACGCGATCAGAGGTATCGCCACTGCAATGTAAAGAAGCGAGAATCTATCGAACAGGAAGATACGCGGCTTTTCAGATCTGGCATTTGGTCAGCGGCAGCACCGAAACAGAACGTTCTGGAAGCCAATCTCTTCACTTACGCAGGTGCCAGACGATCGAAGGCTATGAGAAATGCGACAAGCCAGAGGATGGTGTACACCAACTTGACTGGGAACTCCATCGCGGTGAACAGGAGCGGAAAGAGACTCACGTGACCGGCGACGGCCAGTGGTCGGAAAGCACCGAGAAAGCGTCTGTCCTTCAATGCCAGCAGACTGAACGGGATAATGACCAAGAGAATAGCTTTCTCGTGGACGTGCCAGCCGAACAGGAAAGAGGCATAGCCGCACAACGTTATCGTGGCCACGAAATTGTCCCATGTCGGTTGGACGAATAGTTTGACGAGAGCCGGCTGTGACATGTCAGTAGGGTAGCGCAATTGGACTCGCTTCAGACTTACAATCTGCGCTGCCAGGGTCAAGACAAATGTCAGTCGTGGCGGGATGTTCGGCAAGACTGCAAAGGAGGTATCGCCCACTAAGCCGCGGGTGACACTGTTCACAGCATCTCGATCGACCGGCAGCCTGAGGTACGGAGCCACTGCAGAAAGTCAGCAATGAATTTCGATGCGATACTTTCATGTAACTCACGATATATCAGCACTCGATCACTGAAGGAGTACATCGCCCAGACATTGGGAGCCCAATATGCATGACACAGTCCTCTGCTGAAGGGAAACAGTCTGCTCATGATCTGAGGCAACTGATCAAGGCTCTCTAGAGCGAAGGGACCTGCCGCTGCCGCGATGATGGCTACGATCACCGTGCCCAATTTAATGCAGTTGAACCATTTGACGTCGAACATCGATCGAGGCGCCAGGCAGTACACGCGAAGCAGGTACACGAACCAAGCAGGCGCCAGGTAGAGATAGATGTGCTTCATACACAATAGTGCCATAAAGACAGCTCCACAGAGCAATAGCCCGCCTCTCTGGTAGCGGGCCAGTACAATGGACAAAATTAGTGCGCCATACATGGCACCATTGTACTGGAAGTGGATGTGATCAATGATGAGGAGGCCAGGCGACAACAGTATCGAAAGTGCAGCAGCATGACTTCGCTTCTTCTCACTGGCCGACGCCGAATTGACAAAGAGGTAAAGGGCACAGATTAGAATCAGCTCGGTGGCGATGACGGTGGCGCGTTGAAAATAGATGGTCTGCCAGCTGTCGTAGCCAAGGTTCTGCACGTCTAGCATATTTGGGTCGATGGGGCGAGCTGCTTGGGACATGACCCATTCGAAGTAGGCGAAGAAGGGGGGATAATCCAGAGTCCATTCTGAGGTTTTCTGGCAATACTTTAGCTGAGAAGAGCGCACAAAGAAGGAACGCTACCCACTTCGAAGTACCATTCTCTGAGAGGCAAGGAGTTGGTGATTGCAAGCCAGTTGCGATGTACTTCGAAATCCGTCGATTTACTTTGGCCGGTCAGCAAGGCGGTAAAACTCACAGCGGCCGCTGCAATGGTTTGCACTTACTAGGCCGGCCACAGGAGAACTTTCAATGCCGTCGCGACCACAGCGCATTGCGGGAGAGTGGGATAGAGGGCAGTCATGATGTTTCTGCAGCAAGCACAATGGCCGCTTGTGACCAATGCGCTTGATCGGGTGTTATTGCATCGGTTCGCCGCACGTTCTGCAGAGAAATGAAACCATCCCAGACAGTCGGACGGGAGAAGGTCAAGTCGCGTCCGGCGAAACGCAGTGCCGGCGCTAACGTGTTTGATAAGCAAGCTGGACAGATAGGCATCCTGGACAAGTCAACAAGGTGGATAACTTTGATTATTGATTTCTCACGCTATAGGTGTTATAACTACCTTAAAGTTGGATTAATTAATTACTTAGAAGTTACTCTATCTAATAGACAGCCCCTTGAGTTGTGACCTTAAATACCACACTTGCTGCAGGTTGGTTTGGCTCTTAGCTGTCTCTTAATCTAACTAACTAACTCTATTGCCTGTCGAGCCTGTGCTTGTTAATTGTCTCTAAGTGCTAATTCATTAGTGTTAAGGCCAAGTATAAGCTTAATCTTCTTCCTTAGGGCTCTATAAGACTATAATTCCTTAATAATAGTCTTTATATTATTATGTTTAGCCTGTAGTAATATTATAGCAGTCTGTG